>BGNK01001461.1:102076-146403 GCA_003297005.1 Symbiodinium sp. clade A Y106 | reverse complement strand
AACAGTCCTGGCGAGAGACCGGGTGTCTGCATTGCATGCAAACGTAGTCACCGAATGCAGTGTGTTTACCGAACGACCTCGCTGCTTCGCCAAGGCTTTCCGAGCGGCGGATTTCGCGGCCGCCCTCGTGGTCCCTGCCATCTCCCCCACGCCGCTGGCATCGGGCGACCAAAGCTCAGCGGCCGTCTTAACCCAACCTTCGGCGACGCACAGAGTGGCCAAGACGAGGCAGAACGCCGACCAGTCCCGGTCGAGCTCCGAGTGGGCGGTTGTCAGACTGTTGAAGCGAGACTGAGAGGCCTTGCTGCCCTTCGCTCGGACGAACGGCCGGTTCGGCAGCGACTCCAAAAACGCACGACGCTGCTCTTCCGTGTTCTCGTCTTGCGAACGGCCCTCGTCTGCGAGAATCTCCGGGAAAAAAGCAAGCAGCAACGGATCCGAAGCCTGCATCGACTGGCTCATCTCGTCCGCCATCCCCTGCACTTTCCCGAACCACGTGCCCTTGTTCCAGGGGCCATACCGGACGTTGTACAGCCCGATCGACATCAGGCCGAACGTCAGGAGGCCGCTCGCTGCGAGAGCCAAGTGACAGTCGTTGTGGGAGCGGTGGGCCGGGTCGTTCACGTGTTCCACGAACAGCGAGCGGCCGAACTTCAAGTAGTTTGCAGCCGCCAGCTGAGTGGCCTCCTGATCCGTGCAAAGGATTAGGATCTTCTGTGGAACGGCCTCTCCTTCCGCCGTAGCGGCTGCGAACATCGACCAGCTCCAGCCGATGCTCGAGAGGCTGTGCGAGATGTCCCGCAGCCACTCTTGGGTGGCCTGCCGCTCTGGCTGCTTTACGCCGCCAACGACACTGTCTGGCGAACGGCCCTTCGTCCCGGCCTTCTGGAAGAACTTCGTGATGCGGCCGGCCCACATGGCCGCCCAAGTCTCCGAGGTGATGCTCGTTCCTTTCTTCACCTGTCAGGGCCCAGGTGCTGCGGTTTGCTAATCCGCTAAGACTTTGTGGTCGCTTCGGGCTTTTAAATTAGGGTTACTTGGTTTTAATTGTTATGTTCTACAAAAGAAACACCCAAAAACTATGTTAGCTGCCCTGTCTCGACCTCAAACACCTCAGCAGACCCGTTAGGGTTCCCTGTTGTCCTAGAATCTTTATCTCTCTGCCAAAATTGCCAACTTCTACGCCATGCCGCCTTCCAAATGCACCAAAGAAAACGCCAAAAGCTATTTGTATGCCGGCAACTTTAGATAGACCCAGTATAGCTGCCTACTGCACAAAATGCTGTCGATAGATAGATGCCTACATACGTAGCTACGATCATAAAGATAAAGTTTTTTCCATCTGCTGCTTCGGCAAAAATGAAAGCTACAAACCTCCTAAACAGCCTCCGCGGCACTCCAGAAGTGGTCGAAAAAGGTTGTTTTTTTGGTTCCAAAAAATGACAAATTTTGCTCCAAAAATTTACAAAAAAAAGGCAAAAAAAACAGCAGCTGTTTTTTGCAGATTTTTTCGCCCTCCAAAAAAGCAGCCTTTATACGCAGAAAAACAAAGCAGCCTTTATTTGCAGATTTTTCGGATCCTGGCTCCCAGGCCAGTAGTATAGCTGGAAAGGGAAGCCCTGGCCCCGGATCACCAGCACGCTGGCCGGAAAGCGAAAAAGCAGCCTTTATTTGCAGATTTTTTCAGGCGCCTTTTTTTGCAGATTTTGGAAACTGCCATTTTCGCCGAAACACACCAAGGCGCCTTTATTTGCAGATTTTTTTTCCGCCAGATTTTAGTGAAATTTCGCCAAAATTTTCAGTCTCCCAGACCTCCTTCCCGGCCTGCTGCGGCAGAACGAACGCCAAGTCCTGGGCTGGGTCGCAGACAAACACGTTCAACCAGTCTTCCTGCCCGACATGAACGGCATCTGCGACGATGCTCAGCACGGCCGTCTCGGCGAAAGTCCGCTTCCCGGAAGCCAAGTAGGACAAACGCTCGGCCTCGAGAAACTTCCCTGGCCTGTCCTTGTTCCTTCGAGACACCTCACCCGTTTTGGAAGCGAAATGCCCCTGTGCCTGCAGAGCCGCACCGACCGAGTGTCCAAGCTCCGACTGCAGAACGGCCTCCTTGCATCCGTGGGAAATCTTGCGGTAGCCCCTGGCAGTCCTGCGATATTTGTTTAGAGTGTCGGAAACGGNCAGAGCCGCACCGACCGAGTGTCCAAGCTCCGACTGCAGAACGGCCTCCTTGCATCCGTGGGAAATCTTGCGGTAGCCCCTGGCAGTCCTGCGATATTTGTTTAGAGTGTCGGAAACGGCACAAAACACCTGGGAAAAAGCTGAAAAACACCTGAAACGCACCTGAAAAACACTGAAACGCACATACACAGGTTTAATGGCTCTTAAGATTATAATAATGGTGGAAGGTTTAGGGAGCTTTGTACTGTAGTACTTCAGAACGCAGGTCCTCAGCTGATCCAGTGACTCGACACGAACGTCCGTCCAGATCGGCTTGTCTCGGCTTCCATCAATCGCTGCTGCGAGCGACGTGAGCAACCGAGAAAATATCTTTTCCGAGAGACGGCGGCGGTCCTTCGAAAGACTTCTCCTTGCTGCAGCCGCCTGCAAGGATGCGAGGGCATCGACCACGGCGACGTCCTCCTGGCCCAAACCCTTCACTGCCTTTGTCCCAAAGACGGTTGCCACGGAGGCCACGCTCAAGAGACCTTCCGAGATACGCAATCCGTCGATGTCCACGTCCTGCCAAAAGATGTCCTGCACACCGAGAAGCCAAGCTCTGGCCCGAGCCTGGACTTCGACCTTGGACAAAGTCCACCTTGCATCAGCTCTCGGGCCCTTTGTCATCATCTGCGACATCCAGCACAAACAAGCGAACGTCGACACGCTGAAGTCGCTGACCGAGAGCGGATCTTCTTGCTCGGTTTCGGCAGCCGCCATGGGAACGTCCTCGCTCGCCTCGGCCTCCTCGGCCTCCTCGGCCTCCTCCTTGACCTCCTTTTTGACGTCTGAGTCTGGTGCAACTTCGAGCTTCGTCCTGTTCTGCTTTCGTTTGACCCCGGCGATACGCTTCATCATGCTCGATGCACTTACATGCATGTCCGCACTAGGGACTTTCACGTCCGCCGCTGCCCCGTCGGCTTCCTCCTGGCCGTCTTCGCCTGCCTCTTCCTTGACCGGCTCAACCGCCTCGTCGGAACTCAAGCCATCGCCCAAAACGGACGTCGTGCGAGAGACCACAGTGTCTCGCAGCTTGCCAGCAAAGTTCCCTATTTTGTTCCCTCCTAAAAAGTCCACTATCCACCGAACGACCCAAAAGAAATATCCCGGATAGGAGAGGCCATCTTCGGCCTCGATCGGCTCCCGAAACTGGTAGACTTCGCCCTTGTACTGGCCCTTTGCACCGCACGGCAACACGATCGCTCGAACGTCTCTTGCTCGAACGACCGTGTCCGCCATGCTTCCGAGGCAACTCTCTTCAAAACGCCGTCTACTCTGGGTCAACTTCTTGACTGCCTGAATTAATTGATGCCATCATGCTACCGCTCTGAAGACTGACTGCCAGTAAGATGATATTTATCTACCATACTTACCATGATGCCTAGTCCTCCGCCCGTGCCATCTGTTGCTGTTCTTGTGTCTGCACTAGCAAAACCAGACGGCTGCAAAAGCACAGGCTACTGCGACACCGCGACCAGGAGGCAAGGGAACGCGAAGCAGAAGCCGAGCACCGTGCACCCAGACCGGAAATCGGAAGCCAACCTGGCGGCCAGGACGGGAAGTCTGGTTTTGACTAAGCGAAAGGCCAACCGCAGGAAACTGTTACGAAAACATTGCGAAAAAGCTGGAAAACACCTGAAACGCACCTGAAAAACACTGAAACGCACATACAGAGCTCTAAAGGGTCTATGCTCCTAACCGGGGAGCCCTTAAGGCAACAAAAGGCTCAAGTTTTCAAGTACTCCTAAAACATTGCAAAAACCTCGAGAAAAGACTGAAAAACACCTGAAACGCACCTGAAAAACCCTGAAACGCACCTTCCTCCCTCAAATGCTTCGTATCTCTCTTTTTCCAACACCATTGCACCCCTTCTGCAGAAACTGCAACCCCGCCAAAATCGTCATTGTGCCTCGGACAACGACAACGAACTACCTCGTGAGACGTACTGCCCCAGCTCACTTGTTCTGGTCCTTCTTGGCGAGAGTCCACTTCGCACGGGGATCGATTTTGCGAGTGGCATCGAAGAGAGTGCGACACGCGAAGGATACGAGCGGCTTCGCCTTCGAATAGACCGTGGCCGACGGCACGCACTCATCGGATAGGACCCATACGTCGTCACCCTCGAGAGACGGCAACGTGGCAAGCTCCTCCGAGAAATGGCAACAGAGCTCGCCGTCCGCCAAGGCATAGCATGGCTTGATCTCCTTGCACTCCGACGCCAATGCCGAGGACCCGAGCGACCTGAACCGTTCCTTGGCCAGCTGCTCTAACACCTCGAACGACCGACAGTTCGCCGGCAACGGNGCATAGCATGGCTTGATCTCCTTGCACTCCGACGCCAATGCCGAGGACCCGAGCGACCTGAACCGTTCCTTGGCCAGCTGCTCTAACACCTCGAACGACCGACAGTTCGCCGGCAACGGAACGTCGTGGTCGACGAAGAACTGGACGCTGAAGAACACATCGAGAGTCTGCTCGGCCACGCCCTCCTGCGGGATCCCCACACCGATGCTCTCCAACATGCGAACCTTGGCATCCGAAGGCAATTCCNGGTCGACGAAGAACTGGACGCTGAAGAACACATCGAGAGTCTGCTCGGCCACGCCCTCCTGCGGGATCCCCACACCGATGCTCTCCAACATGCGAACCTTGGCATCCGAAGGCAATTCCCCCCACGTTTTCGCCTTTCCACTCCATCGCTCGACCACGTGAGCCTCTGGGCCGCCCTGCTCGGACCGCACTCCTTTGAGAAGTGCCTGGAGAGCCCCATCGCGGATCAAGTCCGCGAGGCCACGGATCCACCCCGGATTATCATCCAGGGCTTGGTCCACGAACGCCCTGGCTCTCTCGTTGGACCNGAGCGACTTTGCGAAGACCTTCTCGTTCTTCTTCTTGATCTTCTCTTCCTTGATCCTCCTCCGAGCGGCGACTTTTTCCTGCTGCTTGCGAACCACCGCCGCCTTCTTCTCGGCCGCCCCTGACGCCCTGCCCGTCTTAGCCATGATCGCGACGACCACGAACGACGAACAAGCCACCGAACGGCCGAGTGCGAAGCAAGCTGGGGGATGTGCTCACTACCCTCACTACCCTTGATAACAAATTTACGTGAGAAGAACTTCAGAGCTTTCAAATCGCAGACGCCAATCATGGAATCGTTGAAACATTCACCCTCTTAGTGCAAGTTGCCTCAAATACCGAGCCACCCCCAAAAAACCTCCATTGCAACTGCCCTACCCTCATGTCGTTGTGGGACTTTTGACGGCTTGCTGGACGTACCGGATGAAACTTGTCTGGTTGTAACTGATTTCCCACAATAACTACGAACGACGTGCATTTGCATCTTTTTCAGAAGGATTGGCCTCTTTTTTAAGTCTCAATTATATGAAGAACTTATATGTGTGCTTGAAGTGTTTGCTTCTTGTTTTAAAGGGTAGCAACAAGTGTTTGAAGGTTTGGGTTTTGTTGCCACTCGCAAAACNTTAAGTCTCAATTATATGAAGAACTTATATGTGTGCTTGAAGTGTTTGCTTCTTGTTTTAAAGGGTAGCAACAAGTGTTTGAAGGTTTGGGTTTTGTTGCCACTCGCAAAACCGAAACTTTGTCAATATACCAAAACTCACACTACCGCAACTAAGGAAGAAAGCCCTGCGACCTGAGAGCTCAGAGAGGCCCTTCGGGATGCCAACGCGAACGACCTCCTGCCAAGGATGGGGCTGCCTGGGATATGCCGTGCTTAGACGCTTGAGTTTAAAGCAAGGAGGGGGGGGTGGTTGGGGTGGGTAGGTTTGCTACAACAAAGAACGGATTCGCTGCCAGAGTATACTAAAAGCAACGATCTAGTACATTATTAATAACAGAGAAGTCGTTGCCTGGGCTTACCGGGTTTTTGCTTTGACGTAGAACTATAGGAATGAAGATGTGTTCAAAATTTCATCATATTAAGGTTTAGGTATCCAACTAAAGGCTTGGATCCCGGGCTGTATGGTTTGGGCCACACGTTTTATGGCTGTTGCTTGGCCTAGTGCAAAAAAGTGGGCTTGGAGCTGTGTCTTAGGGTTTGAAGTTTGCCGGTCGGGGCTTAGTTAGTTTAAGTTTATGCAACACATGAATGATGGGACGACCCAAATAACTAAATGCAACGAACGGATAGTAAATAAAAATAAACTGGACCCCCCATCCCCACGAAATTAAATCATCCCTTTAACCCAAGCCAAAACCCCAACCCGAACATAGTTAATGACATCCGTCGGTGCCCGCACCGGCCTGCTGGCTCACCTGGAACGACCACTTCCCGGCTGGATCACGAACGGCCACGACCTGCCACGAAAAGAACTCAAAGTGAGGCTCAATACAGGCATGGATGCACAGGCACTTGAGTCACTTGCAATCACGCATGGGCCATTTTTTTCCGTTTCGGCAGTTCCGGGCAACTGTCGCCCCGATCTGCAAAATCAAAAGCCGGAGCATGGCCGATGCTCCACCAGTCTGCCTCCGAACGACTCCGACAGCTGGTTTCATAGGGCCTGAGATGAATGATCTATGCACGCCGGCATGTTGCTAAAATGCACAGTGTCGCTCCAAAGAAACTACCGAACTTAGTCAAGGTACTGCTGGGCGAACGACGAACGTCCTAGCGACGGTCGTCGTAGGCATAGCGAGGGCGACGAAAGTCCTTGGATGTCGAGCAAAACACTAAACACTGGCATTGATATGTTGATGTTCAGCAAACTCAAACGACCTAGCACACACTGCTGCAAACGGGCGGCCGGCTCCTCCATCCACCGGGGTGGCGGGCGACTCGGGTGGCCAGGATCCGAGATGCGATCACGATCGTCATAGTACCGGTAGCGATCGCGATCGTCCTCACGTTCGCGAGGATCACGATAGCGAGCCCAGGCACCACGATCACGATCACGGTCGTCCATGCGATCGTCCCGACGAAAGCCACCACGAGGACCATCTGACAATACAAGGCGACGCAACTACAACTGTGCAGAGGCAACATGTACACAACTGACAAATGCAAACCAAGTTGCAGCGATCGCGATCGTCGTAGCCGAAAACGTTGTGGGGCTCCGCACGGCGATTATCGTAATCGTCATAGGTTGGCCGGGGTGCCATGGGACGAGGGCCGCCGCCGCCCTGGCCTTTGCCACCTTAGACAGATTAAATGATTAAACCATTAATTATACAGAGCAGCAGGACATTATAATTAATTAATTAAACCGAGCTACCCGGTGTCCCCGGAACGTCCGGCCGGATCTTGTCCAGTTCCTTCCTCACAACAGACGTGATAGCGGCCGACGGGTTCCGGTAGGTGCGAACGTCCGCCGCATTCTCACCTCATTTGTCATTATGCAATGAATCATGNAGCGGCCGACGGGTTCCGGTAGGTGCGAACGTCCGCCGCATTCTCACCTCATTTGTCATTATGCAATGAATCATGCAATGCCAAACTTGCACACACCAAACACGAAAGCACTTAAGCAATACTAGCCACGCTGGAAGATTTGGAACAGCTCGCGAACGACCCGAGCTCCGTCTTCGCTGTGTCCAGCCAGGTTGGCGACACTCTGAGCAAATCAGACACTTGAGTCACAACATGTGCAANCGCTGTGTCCAGCCAGGTTGGCGACACTCTGAGCAAATCAGACACTTGAGTCACAACATGTGCAACTGCTGCAAATTGTTAATGTTAAATTCATCTGAATCTAACCGAGCCGCCCTCATACACGCATTGTCCACCCCCAGGCCGTCCAGCTCGAGAAGCACCGAAGGGGCCACACGCCAGACGTCGAATCGAATCTGAGTCAACAACACCGCTCGCATGACACGTCATGAACCCTANTCCGGCCGGATCTTGTCCAGTTCCTTCCTCACAACAGACGTGATAGCGGCCGACGGGTTCCGGTAGGTGCGAACGTCCGCCGCATTCTCACCTCATTTGTCATTATGCAATGAATCATGAATCATGCAATGCCAAACTTGCACACACCAAACACGAAAGCACTTAAGCAAGACTAGCCACGCTGGATCTAAACCTTGTCGAGCGCTTGCTGGGCTCGAGGCAGAAGCGACACAGGAGCCAGGTTGGCGACACTCTGAGCAAATCAGACACTTGAGTCACAACATGTGCAACTGCTGCAAATTGTTGATGTTAAATTCATCTGAATCTAACCGAGCCGCCCTTATACACGCATTGTCCACCCCCAGGCCGTCCAGCTCGAGAAGCACCGAAGGGGCCACACGCCAGACGTCGAATCGAATCTGAGTCAACAACACCGCTCGCATGACACGTCATGAACCCTANCACGCATTGTCCACCCCCAGGCCGTCCAGCTCGAGAAGCACCGAAGGGGCCACACGCCAGACGTCGAATCGAATCTGAGTCAACAACACCGCTCGCATGACACGTCATGAACCCTAAGCTTTTTATTTCAACCGAGTGGCGGCATCGACAACGGGATTCCCGAGAGACGGCATGCAGTCTTCGAGGTCCTTCGGGTCGAACCGCCCCAAGCCGTAATCCGCCTCGCACCTGACCTCCCCCCGTACAGGGGGCTTCTCGGACTTCTGCTCGTCGCCGGCGGCCGACCCCGGACGACCCGTAGAGCCAGGGCCAGGTGCAGCGGCGAAGGGCCCACGACGAGGCCCGCGAGAGGCCACGAGGTCCTTGAGCTCGTCGATATCCTCCTCCGGAAGCCTGGCGATCGCCCACCATTCGGAGTGCAAGTCTCCGAAAGTCGGCAGCCAGAGCGGCAGGCCGAACACCGCCGACAGGGCAACTGCGAGAGACGCCGAGCGGTTGCGACCGTGCGAGCCTCGGATATGAACATCTAATCTAGACGAAATTATGATCTGAAATACCTCGCACCTAATAATAAATTCAGAATATGAACCACAGAAACGACTAAACCTTTTATTGAACTTGATTGAGCCGAGCTACACATGACGCTCAAAATCGAACGACCCTCGACATGCAGGAGCGACTCGAGAATCCCGACCAGCATGACGAACGTCGGGGCGAATTCGACCTGCTCGCGACAGGCCCGCCAGGCGGCATACACGCAGAGCGGATTGCCTGAGTGACCCAGCATGAAACTGCACAAAAAAAACGCACAAGCCTATTGGAGTGACACTCTTAAAGTTAAAGTGTTTAAGTTGAGTCACCAGGAGGGGCCTTCTCGCGAAACTTATCGTTTGGCCAGCTGCCTCGCACGTCGATCTGGCATTGTGTGCCGTTGATGTCATACCATCTCTTCTTCAAGAAGTACGGACACACCGAGTGACCCTTCTGGCCTCGGTGATGGTACATGACATGCAACCTTGAACCTTGACCAAATATCTGAACTGAACACAACAAATCGTAAATGCACTCAGGCTACCGACCGACCCGGACTTCTTCGTGGTGTGGTAGACCTCCTCGGCACCCCAGGCCACGATGAGCGGCCCGTCGTGCCAGGGCCCCTCGTCGACCGGCTCGTCCAGCGAGCGATAGTCGAGATCCTCGTTTTTGCGACGAGGTCCCGAGCGACCAGCCATGAGTCCAAGGAACGGCAAACGTGCGCCGAAAGACCCCCGAAAAACCCGAAAGAACGGCCCAATGACCGAACGACCGAAAGACACGAAAAGCCCAATACGGAACTGTGCAAGTAAACTGTGAAAATCTGTGCATGACATGATCTGAAGCTGCCTTTCTAATGCTTCCGGGAGCCTTTAAATGATGCGAAAATGCACAACATCAAGCTCATGCGAAAAACAATGCAGTTCGTGACATGTTGTGCACAAAGTCAGACTGGGCACAATACTCCTGAGGCATCCCTAACTCGTGCCGGCCGCACCGTCCGGTCTGGAAGTGCACGGCCAGAATGATGTCGAACGACCAGGGAAACGAACGACGACGAACGACGAAAGACCTGCCTTTTACCACAAAATTTAATTGAACATTTTCAGTCTCAAACCAAACCTTGATGCAACCTGATTTCCTAACTTAAANCCAGGGAAACGAACGACGACGAACGACGAAAGACCTGCCTTTTACCACAAAATTTAATTGAACATTTTCAGTCTCAAACCAAACCTTGATGCAACCTGATTTCCTAACTTAAACGATCAAAAATAAACCCACCCCACAAGTATCATAAATACACTGCCCCCAACAGCAAAATATCTCACTAAATCCTGAGTTCCGAACCCGAAACAATAATCTAGCCTATCCCAAAACCTTATGTTTTTAGGGGTCTGTTCTGGGGGGGGCCAGGGGGGGGCCAAAATCTGCACTTAGCGGCTGCTACTTTTAAAGGCTGCTATTAGGCCTCCTGANAATCTAGCCTATCCCAAAACCTTATGTTTTTAGGGGTCTGTTCTGGGGGGGGCCAGGGGGGGGCCAAAATCTGCACTTAGCGGCTGCTACTTTTAAAGGCTGCTATTAGGCCTCCTGACCTAAACCCTAGAAACCCCTAAACCTTAAACCCTAAACCCCTAAACGCTAAACCACCCTAAACCCTATACCCTAAAACCCCCCTAAACCCTAGAAACCCCTAAAGCTTAAACCCTAAACCCCCTAAACCCTATACCCTAAACCCCCCTAAACCCTAGAAGCCCCTAAAGCTTAAACCCTAAACCCCCTAATAGACCCGTAAGGTTCCTTTAAGGGATCTATAGGGCATTCTTTAAGCGTTGTTTAAGGGTATCATACTTGAAGGGGCAGGGGACTTAGTAAGTTGGTTCTAAGTAGGGTTATAATTAGGGTAACTCCATTTAGGGCACTTATAACTCTACTTATAACCTACTTACTAANTTCTAAGTAGGGTTATAATTAGGGTAACTCCATTTAGGGCACTTATAACTCTACTTATAACCTACTTACTAAGTCCCCTGCCCCTTCAAGTAAGGGTTTAGGGTATATGGTTTCTCCAAGTGACCCCCGGCTGAAGAGCACGCTGCACTGCAAAGGCGCCATGCCAATGCCCCTGAGAGGTTCATGGTTCGGGGGTTGAGGGTTTGGGTTTAGGGTTTAGGGTTTAGGGTTTCGGGTTTAGGGTTTAGGGTTTAGGGTTTAGGGTTTGGGTTTAGGGTTTAGGGTTTCCTGACTTGAAGGGGCAGGGGACTTAGTAAGTAGGTTACAAGTAGATTTATAAGTGCCCTAAATGGAGTTACCCTAATTATAACCCTACTTAGAACCAACTTACTAAGTCCCCTGCCCCTTCAAGGAGAGGTTCATGGTTCGGGGGCTTTATGCTTTGGAGTTTCCAGGGCTTTCGTTCGGGGTTAGGTGTTTAGGCTTTAGGGCTTTAGGGTTTTGGGGTTTAGGGTTTAGGGTTTTAGAGGGTTTGGGTTTACGCCAAGGGTCCAAAGGATCCAATAATTGGGTGTTTGGGTTTAGGATAGTAGTTATGTAGGTTACTATTTTGGAGAGTATATGATAATTAGGTACGTGGACCCTTAGGGTTAGGGTTCAGGGTTTAGGGCTTAGGGTCTATAGGGCTTAGAGCTTCAGGTTTGGGATCTCGGATGTGGCTATTGGCCACCAGACCCTAGCCCCTAAACCCCTTAACTCTGAACCTTAACCACAACGACTTCAAATCGCAGCGCGTGGGGCTGGCGCTGTCTTCAGGCGGGGAAAGAGGGGAGTTTAGGGTTTAGGGTGGAGGTTGTGCGAAGAGCTTTGCAGGTGTGTTGTGTTAAAGTTTTCCTCGGCCCTTCTACACTGCCCCGTCTTGTCATGCAAGGGCGCATTTGGAGTCTGCAGAAACGTGTGAGGCTCAACAGCACTACACCCCAGTCTGACACATGAACTTAGGACCCTTTGGGAACTTCAAAGAGTTTAGGGTTTAGGGTTTACCCTAAGGGTCCAAGTACCTA
The DNA here is from genome assembly GCA_003297005.1 of Symbiodinium sp. clade A Y106. Taxonomy (NCBI): domain Eukaryota; class Dinophyceae; order Suessiales; family Symbiodiniaceae; genus Symbiodinium; species Symbiodinium sp. clade A. The sequence goes on along the minus strand of BGNK01001461.1, from coordinate 134,319 downwards.
ATTATCATATACTCTCCAAAATAGTAACCTACATAACTACTATCCTAAACCAAACACCCAATTATTGGATCCTTTGGACCCTTGGGGTTAGGGTAACAACAACAGGATGCCAGGCCACTGGCTGTGCTTGAACATGCAGCGATGGCTGTTCCCGGGATGAACTGCCAAGCCCTGCTTAAACCCTAAACCCAAAGCTCCTTGCTAACACTAAACACCAGACGCTAATTCGAAAACACTGTTTTGAAGCCTCGAAACCCTACTAAGAACGTCGGGGGACTTAGTGTACCATAATCCCCAAATAAGGTCCCTTTTAGGGTCTGTTGAACTCTATGCAATAACTACTTACTAATTCGCCCGACCCTGCAAGCAGACTTTCAGACCTGAACATGGAAGTTCCCCTCTCTGCCGGCACTACACAACTGCCGGAACCCAGGTTCTGAAACTGTAGTTGGGTATGGAGTTCAAAATTGTAGGGTTTAGGTGTTTAGGGTTCGGGGGTTTAGGGGCTTAGGGTTTAAGGCTTAGCGTTGTTAAAGAGCTACTACAAGGGTTACTGTACGGCCTTAGTACAGGGGCCTTAACACTTAGCATTAGAATCGCGGTTTGCGATGCAATATAGTAGGGTTGTTTTGGAAACCTCAGGACTATGTAGCAGGAGGGCTCCAAAGACAAAGCGGTTCTGAAAAAGAGAAATCCTCCAAAACACTTCTTGGAGGGTCATGGGATTTAGTAAGTAAAGAGAATAAGTAACTTAGAACCCTACTTACCAAGTCCGCTCACCCTTGTACCCAAAGGGCCCTAAGTGCCTACATCGTAGAATTCAAGGTCTCTAAAATAGGAAATACTAGTATGATGTGGGAAAGTATCCCCCGTAACAGTACCTAAATTAGGGTTAGTAAGCCCCAACCCTCAACCCTTAACCTTAAACCCTAAACCCCAAACCCTGAACCCAAACCCCTAAACCCCAAACCCTGAACAAAGCCCCAATGGATTCGCAGTTGGAGCCGAGACGCAGCAGCTTCTTGGGGTTCACATCGCTCTTTGCCGCAAGCATCGCAGAAACCTCCAACTTTACTTTCCTTTAAGGGTTCCTTTAAGGGATCTATAGGGCATTCTTTAAGCGTTCCTTTAAGGGTATCATAAGGGTTTAGGGTATATGGGTGCATGTAGTGGTATATAGTATATGTACATATATATATATATATATATGTATTCCTCAATATGGGGGATACTTACCCAAACCATAGTAGTAAGTCCTACTATAAAACCCTACCGTCTACTATCTAGCTACTTAGGACCTTGTGAGAAAGCCACCAATAATCGGAAAGACATGTACCACATAGAGACGATATGCGTGACATGTCTGTGTGTGTGTTATCCATCCATCCATCCATCCATCCCTCCATCCCTCCATCCCTCCCTCCCTCCCTCCATCCATCCATCCATCCATCCGTCTCTACGTACGTAGAAGTGTAATATATGTAGATAAACGACATACCTTGTTTCTACGATGTACTCTTTTTGATTTCTGGTTCTAAGAACCGTTACGCCGATCGAGAAAGCCCTTCAGGGAATTGAGCTCTGTAGGATGTACAGTAGGGTTACTAGGAGGATCGGGGGACCTAGAAAGTAGTTCTTTCATAGATTGTTATGTTACCTAAAAAGACCCTAATTGGGGTCAGGGGACTTCTAACTCTATAAAATGACTACTTGCTGAGTCCCTCGAACCTCCAAGTAGGCAAGTACGTAGAGGGTAATACTCTACCCCTGTTTTGGGGTGCCTGGTTCTCTATATAGCAGATCCTAACCCCAAAACTTATAGGTACCTTAGAAAGGGTTAGGGCGGGTTAGGGTATGACCCTCTAGCTAGTGTTCAAGGTTTCGGCTCCGAGTACCATGGTAATGTCCAAGATCGTCGTTTATTCTTCCCCTAAGGGGGTGCTAAAGGGGTTCCACAAGGGATCTTAAGCGATTTGTAGGCTTTTTGAAGAATTGTTTAGGGTCCAAAGGGCCCATCACTAAGGTATTTGCGTTTAGGATAGTAGTTATGTGTAGGCTAATATTCGGGAGAGCATATGATTACTAGGTACTTGGACCCGTAGGGCTGCGGTTGCTATGACTCGTGTCCAGGTGTGCAATACAGGGCATTAAAAATTTAGTATAGGTTTTCCGGGGTACATTACATTATAGTTCGAGTAGGGAATCATAGGAACCATAATGGTATTTCTTCCGGCCTCAACAGTACCTGGGGTTTCGGATTCGAGTTATGATGCCGAAACTTGCTCAGGCTGCCTCTGTGAACTAGCTGCCACTTTGGGTTGAGATACCCTCTCATCCCACAGCTGTGCTAGGTGTTGTAGCTGCTACTATGTGACCACTTGGTCACGCCGGAGGTTCGAGCAAACTCGAAAGACCCAGGCCTTTAGCCATAAATCCTAAACCAAGGTGCTGTCTCTGGAGTGGCCATCGGAGCAACCCCGGACAGCGGCGTGAGACCGGCAGTGGGTGCATTCCTGAGGCTGAAAGGCGTCATAATCTAGGCCGGAAGTAAGGCTCATAGGGTTTAGGGCATAAGTCTGAGGTTTACCTTAACCCTGAAGAACCTACCTTTAGGGTTCCTTACTATGATTTCCTTATATAAGTCGTTAAAAAGGTAGGTTCTTCAGGGTTAAGGTAGGGTTTATAAGGTCTAGGTTTAGGGTTTGGGGGCTTAAGGTCTAGAGTTCGGGGCCTGTGGACGGGGGCCGAAACCCGATTTGCCAAGGCCCACACGAAACCTTAAGTTGCCTGGGCCTTGCTCTGGCTCGTGGTTGGGATAGGATTAGAAATGTACATTTTGTTTACTCCTAAGTACCCATCGCTCTAGCTCATGGTTGGGATGGGATTTAAAATGTATATTGTTATTCCTTGTACATTCCTTATTGGTTTAAGTACCCATAAAGTAAGATGTAAAATGTTACCCAACTATGACAAAGTGCTCACAAAACAGGACAGCAGAGCTGATGTGATGTACAGATTGGGTCACCTAGGATGAGCTTGTAAGGGCGGGAGGGGGGGGGGGTCAACGACAAAGACAGCAAATATAGAACACGCCAACCCGATTCTATTCATATTCATGAAGGCCATAGGCGATTAAAGTACAAGCCAGACAGTTGGAACACCATTATCCTTACAATAATATTTAGAACAGGTTGCTTTTAAGGGTTTCGGGGCTGATTCTAGCCAACGGGCCTTACTAACTGGAACGGGGTCTTGGGGAATTGGACCTCGAGTATGTTATACCATCATCATACATAGAGGGACTACTTGGAACGCTGCGGGGTAAAGTATAAATCATGAGCGAACGTATGCATCGCAAAATTCACAACAATGCCATATAACAAATGCTATATAACAACACAATTTTCAAAGAACACCCTGTAAGACCCAATGCCACCCACCTGCAACTACATGTGAAAGCCCCTGAAAACCCCTAAACCCCACACCCTAAACCCCTAAACTCTAAACCCCAACTGTTAAGGCCCTTCGATTCTGCCAGCTTAGGTTCGCATTGAGGTCGGCTTTGGCCTCAAGCAGCACCTCCGAACGTGGGAGAAGACCCAGAGTGTGCTTCGGGGTTGAGGGTTTCGGTGTGGGGTTGAGGGGTTTGGGGCTTGGGTTTAGAGGCTTAGGAGTTGGGGCCTGGGGCTTCGTAGGGGCTTCGCGGTTGTGGGGCGTACCCTAAACCCTAAACCCTAAACCCCTTGGGGGCGAAAGGGGTTTAAGGTTTTCACCTGTCGCGGGGATCCTTTGCAAGGCTCCTCCACTTGAGTGCTTGAGTGCTGGGGCTTTATCGGGGCCTCAGAGGGTTTAAGAACATTGCTTTACAAGGGTTTGTCTTAGGGTTTAGGGTTTAGGGTTTGTCAAGATTTGCGAAAGTGGTTTTATGGGCAGTATCCCAATAAGGCTCGAGTATGCACAAAATTCTGGCACATGGACCTATGGCTGTGATCAGTGTAGTCTGTGCAGTTCCTTGGTGTTTGGCTCTTTGCCGACCCCCAACTTGAGGACAAGCCTGCGCACAAGAGCCTCTTTCAACAAGCTAGTGGCTCTTATGTTGGCACGGTTTTGGCATCCAAACAATTCAAGCAGGGATCAAAACGAACGAGATGTCTGGGAGCGGATCAACAAATCAGGATCAACAATCAATCATGATGTCATATCATATCTCCTCGAGAGTATACTCAAGATTACCACCTGTCGGATCTAAACGCAATCACACAGAGCTCAAAACAAATCAAACAGGGATCAGGCTTTCTGCTGCCCAGCCAGCGTCTCAACACTGTGCGGCGTTGACGTTTGGGGGATCTTGCTTGCTAGGAGAGGTGGGCTGGTGCCTTTTTTCTCTCTGGCAATATGTAGTGCAATGTACTGCAACTCAACGTGATGAAACGTAGTTCTGAATGTGCTCTTGCATGCATGCATGGATGTGTGTATGTATGCTGCATGCTTCGCTTCCTTTCTTCCCTCCTTCCTTCCTTTCCTCCTTCCTTTCTCTCTTTGAAGGAGGAAGACGAGTTTGTGAGTGTTCATGGGCTGCAAAAGCTGTAATTTCCCACATTTCAATTCAGAGGTTTGGCATTTCTGATCCCTACTCGTAGCTTTGATTTCTTTGGTGATCCCTATGTGATAGAGTGGTGGGCTGAAGGTTTAGACCCTACAGTGCCAGGGATGTTTGGCAAAGTCTGTCGGAGCCATTTCCCTAAGGGTCCAAGTACCTAATTATCATATACTCTCCAAAATAGTAACCCAATTATTGGATCCTTTGGACCCTTGGGGTTTCATCCCGTGGTCAAACCAACCTCGGGGTCTCGCGGGGCTGCAGGGTCCTGGGTCCTCGGGATTCTGGGCTTTTAAGTAACCAGGGAGAAAAAAGTATAAACTTTTATTTCATAAGGGTTCCTTTAAGAAAAAAAGTATTAAAGTATGGTACTCCAAAGCCCAGGTCTGGGCTTTAAGCTTGCATTGCAAACAAATGACGCGTTCTCGGCTGCACACCTAAGGACACCGCGCCCTTTGATTCCCGAACGACCCCCAGACTCGCACATGCTTTCCACTGGACAAATGAACCCTGACAAAAGTCAATATCAGAAAAACAAACAAACCCACAAATGCAATCGGCAAATGACAGCTCAAACCCAGAAATGCCCCTAGCCTCAACCCTGGCTGCAAAACTAATATCTTAAGTACCGATCTGCTGGGTCCTTTGGGTCCTTTGGGTAAGAGCCCTCCATGCAAAGCTATCAGCAGGCCTTGACATGTCCAGGCTGCCGGATGAGCATCGGCACCGAACCTGAACAGGCGGAAGTGCTACAACTCCGAAGCCCTAAACCCTACCTTAAGCCCAAACAAAGAGCCTACTTTTCGTAAGGACTTCTTTGAAGAAATCATGGTCAGGAACCCCAAGGAACCTGTTTGTTCATGGACTTCTGTAAGGAAACCATAATCGGAAACCCTAAACAGGGTAGGTTATATGGGGTTACGGTAAAGCCTAAGAGCACCTGAATTAGTCTGAAGTCGAGGGCTGTCAAGCTTGCTACGAGCAGGCTTATTCAAAATGGTTGGTCCAGGGTTCAGGGTTTAGGGTTTACCCTAAACCCTGAACCATATACCAACCTAAATGGGGTGGCTTCGGGTTCGGGAGCCGAAGCTGTCTGGAGTTCTGTGTGGGTTTAGGGTTTATGGATCCGGGTTTTATCTCCGCGTATCAGCACTCTTACCATACGTGGACCATAAGTGCTTCTCCCACTGCATTGTCACTGCCTGGTTATTCTGCGTGGAAGCGTGGCTACCAGTACCACTAATGCTGCGAAATAAACTGCAAAGCTACCGTACTTAGTTCCTAGATGTTGCTAGTATCGATCGCTACTGTGCCAGTGTCGTTAGACTACTGCTGCAAATCCCCACAACCCTCCAATATGCCTATATTGCAGACCTTGCACACCGTCATACCCGAATGGCCCGAATTCGCCAATGTCTTACCTGCCGGCAGGTATAAGCATCAATCTACCGAGACCTTCCAAAATCCCATAATGACGGAGTTCATATTTGGGTTCCCATTATATGGGAGTTTCCGAAAATAGGGGACCCTAATACTGCGCCGTGCCGATAGTTCGACCCACTAGCTTGAACATGCTACAATATACCCAGCCCCCCCATCACCCCACCCTCTTCCCCATAGACTCCTAACACATGTCAGCCCTGGGACCTCCGCCGGAACTAAAAAGTATTTCATTATTAAAACATGGAAGAAATTACTCCGCTAGCCTGCATAGGGTAAACGACACTTTGAGGTACTCCGCTGCTCCGCAAGAGCGTGTATGTGTACTAGTTCGAAACTTTCGGCCCGGGGATGTATAGTACCCTAAATAGTAGGATCCTTATTAGAAGGACGCCAAAAAAGGTACCCGTTATTATCGGAAACTCCCATATTCTTATATAATTAAGGGACTTTGGAAGGTCGGGGTAGAGCCGCACATAACCTTCAGAAGCAGCAGCCAGCATCCACAACCAAAACCCACGACCTGTCCGAAACCCTCAAATGCCCAGAGCCTCCAAAACCATTTAAGTAAGGAATTTACATTAGATCATACTATGGATCCTATTATACTTCAGGGTATATTCCTTAATTACGTGGTTTTGGAGTCTCTGGGTGAAGCTGCAAAAGTGAGATCCGGATTAAATTCTCAGCACCCCACCGGTCACGTGGGCCACGTTCGCCCCGACATCTAAGAGGCACTGAAGCAGGCTTGGGTCCTTCAGGGCATACGGTTTAGGGTTTAGGGTGAGGCCATGTGCCCATATAGCAGGTACTTAGGCCTTAAAGGGGTCCCTAGATGGGTACTTTAAGGCTTAAGTACCTACTATATGGGTACATGGAGCCTTTGGGTTCAGGGCAGGAGGCATCCACGGAGGGTCGGGGGACACAGTAACCCAAAGGGTCCTAAGTAGCTGTATGGTAGAATGTAGGGTTTACATACTAGGAATCATTACTATGATTTCGGAAAGTATCCCCCATAACAGTACCTAGGACCCTTTGGGTAAGTAGTTCTTCTATGGAAGGATACGTTCAAAAATGCCTCTGGAAGGGACCGTTATCGGAGTTGTGGTATTTCATCAGCCTTAAGCCGCTTTTATGGGATGATAAGTTCTTAATGCCCCTGGAAGAGACCCGACTTGGTGTTATGGTACTTATAATCCTTAGTTACTGAGTTCATAAGCGCCCAAAAAGTCTACACTTTCAGGTTTATAGTGGGAAATATTATCCCATTTAAAGTGTATCCACTCAGCTACTAACCCTGGGGCTCCAAATAGCCCAAAGTAGGTACTATTTATAGACTTTCGAGCCCAAAGTAGGTACTATTTGCATACTTGGAGCCCTAGGGATCGCTGTGCTTCATAGCTGGAAACCTTCCGTCCCGCAGCAATACCCTTATGACCCTTCCTGTCTCCTTATCAAGTTTGAAACCTAGCTACTAAGAATCAGCCTGAAGCCCAAAACCCTCGGAGCCCTAAACCCTACAGTAGAAGCCAGAAAGTTGGAACATCATTGTCCTCATGCCCTTAAGGTAAAGTATAAGGGATCCCACTCCTAAAGCCATGTTCCAACTTTCTGGGGTTCACTATAAACCCAGCCGTTTTGAGATCCTCCCCATGGCCGGTCCTGGTGCGACTTTGCCGCAACCATAATCGGAGTCTGCGTGTCCTCGTGTCTTGCGGAAAACTTGTCCCAGGGCTGAGGGGTTTAGGGTTTAGGGTCTTTTTTGTAGCTCCTTTTTAATGCCTGCCATCCGCAAGTCTGACACACACTAAGGCCGTAGACGACCAGGAGGTACGGGCCCTAGGGTTTAAGGCTTTAGGGTTCCAGGGCCATCAATACCTGGATTATATACTGCGTTACGTATTATATACTTAGTAACTGACTGTTTAATTTGTTGAGCAACTGTCGCCCGAGGTAGGGAAAGACTTCCCTGAAAGTAGCTGAGAAATCAAGCACGACAGCCCTCAGCTAGGGTTTAGAGTGGAGGGTTTAAATTCACGCCACAAACACTATACCGTCTATACCCGAACAGAAATGATGCCTCGCCCCTAGGCTAGAACGGAGCATGGAAACCAGCCTGCAGTTGCCCTGCACCAAGAACCCCTTTGTCAGGGTTTTTTTAACCTATGATAACGGACTCAGGGTTTAGAGTTTAGGGTATGATGCAGCAAGCGCACAGGCTTAGAGTTTAAGGGTGAAGGTTTGTCCCAAAGGTCAACGGCGGTTTAGACAGGAGTGCTTGCATTAATCAGCCATCGGCGATGCGGAGAATGGCCCACATAGATGTAGAAACACCATCAGCAATGAACAAGGGGCAGCGAAGCATACGATGTGAGATATAAACAGCATTGGGCAATCGTGGCTGGCACCCACAAACGCATAAGGCACGAACAACAGCGTCAGTCGCTAATGATCACCACACAACTTCTGCTGATGCTGAAGGCTCTTCTCAGGCACCCTCCCAGAACCGAAACCTGAACCCTAATCCGCAACCCTAAACCCTGAAAAATCTTACACAACCCTGCAGCTCTGAAACCTAAGTTCTAAAACCCTGAGCCCCAAGCCTTAAGCCTGAACTCTACCTAACCCCCCCGAAGTAGGTAAAATAACGGCCCAAGACCTATAAAAGGCCATTATTCTGCATACTTTTGGGGTCCAGGAAAACTCTGAACCTAACGCTGAGCTGAAAGACCTGGAGGCAGTCTTCGCTGCCGCCGGTATAAGCTACCCTGGCCTTTTCCGAGTGAGAGGAACCCTCAGTACCTACATTCACCTACATACCGGAGAGTGTCTGATTTTAAATCGTGCGAATTACCGTTATGGTTTGGGTAAGTGACCCTGATATACGTACTTAGGATCCTTCGGGTAAGGAATTTTAGGATTCTTGTTGGGATCGACTGAAGGTATGAGGTTTGGGTTTGGGGTTTAGGGCTTAGGATTTTTTCTCGTATACCCCCTTCCAATAATTATTGTTCAGTTTCCCAGAGAGTCCATTACAATTGGCCCAAAGACCATCCTTAAGAACTGACATATATGGGTTTGTGGATCTATCGTAATTATATAAGGACCCTCTAGGTTTCAAACTTGATAAGGAGACAGGAAGGGTCATAAGGGTATTGCTGCGGGACGGAAGGTTTCCAGCTATGAAGCACAGCAATCCCTAGGGCTCCAAGTATGCAAATAGTACCTACTTTGGGCTCGAAAGTCTATAAATAGTACCTACTTTGGGCTATTTGGAGCCCCAGGGGATCTAGTCAAGGCCATCCAACTCCGACAATAAGAATCCTGAACAATGCTCGAGCGACAAGCCTGAGGGATGTACCCACATAAAGCGGCCAAACAATCCTCAAGACTTACACACTGCATGAATCCGGACCTTGTGCTGCTATGACCTTATGCTTACAGACCCTGATGTAGAAATTATTCGAGCCCAAACCCTAAACCCTAAACCTTACGGTGCCCGTAGTTGGAAATGGCCCGAAGTACTGCAGCCCAAGCCGGCCCCCTGACTTGAAATCGGGATGCGTAGTAGCCCAGGTCGGACAGGCCGTGAATGTTTTCATTCCTTGGGATTTAGGATTGAGGGGACCCTTGAGGATATAGAAGGCCCCTTTTAGAAATTCAAGAGAGCCCAATGTAGTAAGAAGGGTCCCCAAACCCTAAACCCTAAACCAAGGGGTCTCCCTAAGAAGGGTCCCCCTTTTTTCGGGGTCTCCCTAATCCTACCTAGGAATTCAGGCGGCGATTCGAAGGGTGGCGGGCATGTTCGCGGTCTTGGGGCCGATCTGAGCCCTAGAGCCTTCAACTATGCTTTGGGCTTAGGGTTTAGGGTTTAGGAACCCTGAACCCTGAACCCTATAAGCCCTGAACCACAAGCCCTGAATCCTAAACCCCGCAAGTATAAACCCTAAACCCTGTAAGCAAATAACCTTCAGCCTCACTTCTTCAACAACCGGGCCCCAAAAAGTTCAAACTTTCTAAGATAGAGCAAATATATACGGCCAAAAAGTTTAAAGTTCCCCCAATCATTATCTAAGCAGCACTCAAAGTCCGAAGATTTGGTACTATGCCCTTGAAGTGGGGACCCCCCCCCCTTACGTCAACATGAATCGAACAGGACCTTGGGCACATAGGGCCGTATCAACCCAAACCAAACAACCGCTTGGGATTTTCGAGCCTCAGGCTTCATGCTTTGGGGCTTGCAGTGCTTGGTGTGTGAGGTTAGGTGTTGGGCTGTGCTGTGGGGTTTGTTACTTCAAGATTTTTGAAGAGTACATGGCCTTGCCATGTAAAATTTTTGTAGGCACCGTTAAACCACCAACTTCAGCAGAAGAGCTTTGCACGTCTACTGTTCACTACACGCCACTGGCTCAGACTCCAGCAACCAGTATATCCCGAGATGCTGAACCAGAAACACTATACGGGAACCTTGAATCCTGGACTCAAAACCCGGAACTACGGTTGATGATATAAAGCCTGCATTACCTTAATGACCCTAGAGTATAGACTGTGGGAATTATGGTATATTCCTTATTACGGGTAATGCAGGATTTATATCATCAACCGTACAACAGAACACTGAAGCTGCTGGCGGGAGATCACAGCAGCTCGACAGGCTACCAGCTGCCTGATCATGTTGCCTAGGCTTGTGACACGGCAGAGATTAGGCTCTAACCTTTCCCTGAACCCTAAACCTTATACCTTTGATCCAGAACCCCTAAAATCCAAAGCCGCATCATGTTTGAGCTGTCTGGCCTTGCTCGTGGGTTTAGGAGCAATGTTGCAATGGGTCCTTTTGATAAGGATGTCGTACTATTTCCAAGCAGGGGCCCTAATCTAAAGAGCTACTCATTCAGGAAGATGTTGGAGTTCAGGGTTCGGGCTTAGGATTTGGAGACAAAGGTTTTGGATTCAGGATTTCGGGATTTGCATGGGGCTTCCCAAACCCCAAACCCTAAAACCGTCCCGCTAAACCCGAAGCTCTGCACCTCAAATCCTGAACCCGACCTCTTCACAGACCCTTCAAAGGAACCCTCGAAGGATCCTCCAGAGTGAACCTTCAAGGAACCCTAAACCCCTAAACCCTAAACCCCTAACCCCTAACCCCTAACCCCTAAACCCTAAACCCCTAAACCCCTAAACCCCTAAACCCCTAAACCCTAAACCCTGGAGCCCTTTGATCCCTAAGACGTCCCTTAAAGCAGCCGACTCTGGCCTTCATGGAAGCTGGGCTTGTCTAATAACTGGCATGAAGAATTCGAATATGGTTTCGGTTTAAGGATAAGGGTTTAGGGTTTAATGAGGACCATCAAGGTATACCGGTGCGAGCTATTCAAGGTCCTCTGAACTTTGCCTGTGCCCGACTTGGTTTTGATAGTGGATCGACTTGTGGGCTTGAGCTGAGTGCAGCCTTGAGCTATTGACTGAAGATCTCGCCTTGTAGTGTTTTAGTTTTCCGGCTGAGGTCGTTGAGCAGGTTACTTAGGGTTCAGGGTGTGGGTGCTATAGACATTAAGTAATGATAGCTCAGGGTGTGGCAGTTAAACACACACAACAATAATGACGACCAGAAATGACAGTCACAGCAACTATTTTGTCGTAATGTTACTGACCGCAGTATGATTCTGATTGTTACACTTCCTATCATGCGCAGTCATAAACTAGAGTATACTTCTGTTTGTCCTGTGTTTCGTTTGCGTTGGGACCTGGAGCACGAAGAGCCCTAACCCAGAGCCTAAACCTCCCTGAGCCCTTCATTTATCCTAAACCCCCAACTACTGTTGATGGACAAAATCCTGCATTGCCCATTATAAGGAATATGCCATAATTCCCATAGTTTAGGGTCCTTAGGGTCATGCAGGATTTTGTCCATCAACAGTACTTTGCAGCTCTGCCGCAGTCACCGCTGAAAACTGCACAAAGCCTGAGAGTAGCATGTCGAGCCAAACATCTTGTGGTGCAGGAACTAGGAAGCATTTATTTTTCACCGTTAACAAAACTGAAGAACCAACAACATCTGAACAGGTAGAGCAACAAACGACCAAAGTCAGATGCACATGACGTGCATCGGATTATGAATGGGTCAAGCCCAGCATACAAAACTTTGAAGTTACGAATTAGCACCTACAGAAGCCATTGGCGACAACATGTAATTACTGGTTGGTTCGTGGGACTGCATCTCGTGATAAATGTTGCCAGCGCTCGCATCTTCTTTGCTCTAGGGTCTGGGCTTTTAAGCTTTCTGTGGATACCTATAGGCTCCACTGTAGTTCTTTTTTTGTGGCTTGTATTTAGGATCCTACAAGGTAACACCAAGAAGGAACTACTATGGAGCCTATGGGTATAGGCTTGAGATGGGGGTGTAGTGAAGACACCCCTAAACCCTAAAGCACTAAGCCATGTGATGGTAGCTTTTTAAAGCCCCTTTAATACCCTTTAGAGATCCCTTATAGTAACCCTTCTTGGCCCCTTTAAAAGAACCCTAAGGGCCCTAAGCGGAAGCTTTGTGCTTCTGCTGAAATCATATCTGTGAAACCCGTTGCAACACGGCCATGCGTGAGCAAAGACGCACTAAGCCCTCCACGCCTACACCCCGAATCCTCACCGGTTTAGGGTTTAGGGTTTAGGGTCGAAAATATACGGGACTATTTTGGGGGTTCCTCATTAGAATTATAGTATAATGGGACCCCAAAACCCTATTCTAATTATTAAGGCCCCTATAGCAATCCCTGAACTTCCATTCCAAAGCCCAAACTCCAGGGAAGTTGCCCCGAACCCTCAAAGCCCAAGACCAGAATTCCCTAAACGCCACAATCCAAATTCTAGTGAAGTTGTCCGGAAGCCCCGTAACCCTGAGCTTTAAACCCTGCTATCACCAAACACCAAAAAATTGCACACTGTAGACCAAAATCCCCAGATGCCAAAAATCCCCTGTAAGCAATTAACCCGAAACTGCAATACCCGAATCCATCCAATCAAAGTTGCGGCCTAGAAGCCTTTATTCCTACAATCTCCCACAAAAACCCGAAAATCCAGCAAAGTTGCACCCCCAAGCCCTAAACCCCGAAACCCTAAACCATACTCCCCAGATGCATCAAAGTTGCAGCCCTAAGCCCTAAACCCCTAAACCCTACTCCCCACATGCATCAAAGTTGCAGCCCCGACATTGGGCTCTTGTCCATTGCAGCTTGAGCCAGGCTCTCGAAGCCGAATCTTGGCAGTCAAAGGCAGGGCGCCGGCCGAGTCTTAAAGGGCTTTAGCTAGACCTTTTTGGGGGTACCTTTTAATTTGCGATCATTCAAGACAAGTATCCAAATAGTAAGAGGCCTTTAGCTAGAACTTTGTGGGGGAACCTTCTTAATTTGGGTTCATTCAAGGCAAGTATCCAAATAGCGAGAGGCCTTTATTTAGCTAGAACTGTATGGGGGAACCTTTTCATTTGGGTTCGTTCAAGACAAATATCCAAATAGCAACAGGGCTTTAGCAGGAACTTTATGGGGGAACCTTCTTAATTTGGGTTCATTCAAGACAAGTATCCAAATAGTAAGAGGCCGTTAGCTGGAATTTTATGCTGCAAAGTTCTTAATTTGGGTTCATTCAAGACAAGTATCCAAATAGCGAGAGGCCTTTGTTAGTTAGCTAGAACTTTATGGGGGAACCTTTTCATTTGGGTTCGTTCAAGACAAGTATCCAAATAGCAACACGGCTTTTGCTGGAACTTTATGGGGGAACCTTCTTAATTTGGGTTCATTCAAGACAAGTATCCAAATAGCAAGAGGGTTTTAGCCAGAACTTTCTGGGGGGACCTTTTTATTTGGGTTCATTCAACACAAGTATCCAAATAGCAAGAGGCCTTTATTTAGCTAGAACTTTATGGGGAACCTTCGTAATTTGGGTTCCTTTAGGACAAGTATCCGACTTGTAAGATGGCTGTAGCTAGAACTTTACGGGGGAATTATGGGGGTTTCTCCGAAGAGACTGCTGCACCAACCAGTCTGGCTCAATCTGCGGCGCTGGACGATGGACAGGAATGTGCCACCGTGCAAGATTGGCCAGGGCAGCTTGCCATCCGCACTTTTCGGGAACGGCCCGGTGTCCTCCTCGGCGCCAATCTTGTCACCGTCGCCCCGGTGGCGGAAGGAAGAGAGGATGTGCGCAGGACCTGCCACCATCGCCTGATACCCACAGACTCCAAAACCCTTTAATTAGGGAATATACCTTAAATTACTATAGGAGCCCTAGTAAGATTTAAAGTCTATTCCTTGATTAAGCGGTTTTGGAATCTCTGGGTATGGCGTCAGCTTCAGCTGTGCCTCTGATGCCTCGTCCAGCAAGGCCTTCTCTGGCGCCTGTTTGTAAGCTTCTTCTTGGAATGCATCGGGCGTCTCAGGTCACCGCTAAGCTGCAAACAAATCTGCGCAATTGGCTCGATTGCAACAAGCAGAAAGAAGTCGACCATTGGTCCACGGTCCACAGCGCATTTAAGGGTCCATGTACACAAATAGTAAGAGAGCTTGATCTAGAACTTTATGGGGAAACTTTTGCGGCTGCATGTAGAACAAGTTAGCCTTTCATAACAGCACAGGGTTGCACCTAGAAGGTTTTAGGTGTTGCTAAAGTGAGCGTAGGGTTGCATAAATGGACTTGTGCTTCTTTTTGTGGGGTCTTTGCAAGCTGTTTCAAACTTACGGGGCTCTTGTAAGGGGATCAAAATAGCCGAAAAGCTTTATATAGTATGGTCTTTGGGCCCAAGAAGCCTTAATATATGAGTCCTTAGAGCCCTAAGGTTGTAAGGGGCTTTCCTAAAACCCTAAACCCTAAACCTTCAACCCCAACCTAAACCCTTAAGAACAAGCAGCTGATCGAGGAAGGGCTTGGGTAGCCAGTTTACAGACTTCCGCGACAGCATCCGCGACTTGTTGGCCAGGAAGAACCTGCAGACGAGAGGGTAGGGTTTAGGGTTTAGGGTTGAGGGTTTACGATTAGTTGACTGCGTGTGTGTGTCAGTCCCACCCCAGACCACCCAGCTCATGAGCTTCAGGTGGATGGGATGGATGGTGGGATGGAGGGAACTTTTCAATTTGATTTCACCCCAAACTCTGAATCAAACTCTGGGCCCCCAACTCTGACCCAAACTCTGACCTTGAACTTCACCATCGAACACAAACTCGAAACTGGGACTCGTTTTCACATTCGGCAAAATGCAATCGCAAACTTTGATCCAAAGCCTGAGCCAAGCTCTGACCCAAACCCATTTCAGGGCTTGACTTGGGGGCTGCGACTCGGACTCGGACTCAAACCCCAGACTCTGGCCCCAAACTCTGACCCCAACTCCGACCCAGACTCCACACTCTGGTCCCAAACTCTGACCCAGACTCCAGACTCTAGCCCGTAATTCTGACCCAGACTCCAAACTCTGGCCGCAAACTCTGACCCAGACTCCAAACTTTGACCCCAAAGTCTGACCCAAACTCTGACTTTGAACTCAGACCCTTGACTCTAAACTCAGACTCTACGCTTTGGCCCAGATTCGGGGCGCAAACTCTGACCCAGACCCCGGACAATGGCCCCAAACTCTGACCCAAAACTCTGACCCCAAACTCTGACTCCAAACCCTGACCCAAACTCTGAAACAAACTCCAGGGACGCATTTGTAGGGTTTGGGGTTATTAAGACACTTACGAGAGCCACCATGTGGAAGAGTTTTGGCGTTCGTGTTGGAGTTCAAAGTCGAGGCGGACCGGGTTTAGGGTTTAGGGGTTCGATCTATAAAGGGTTCCGCCACAGGGATCTATAAGGGCTCTATAAAGGGTTTAGGGTTTAGGGTTGAGGGTTAACCCTCAACCCTAAACCCTTTATAGAGGGTTTATAAGGGTTGAGGCTTTAGGGTCTAGGGCTCAGGGCTTACGGTTGCTAACGGGTTCTATTCGGGTCCAGGGTCTAGGGTTGCTAAAGGGCTTTTAAAGCTTAGGGTTGCTTTAGGGTTTCAGAGGGGCTGTGGACTGTTTCCTTTGTTTGAAGCGTTTGCAGAGGGTTCTATAAGGACATTATGAGGATATTTGCAGGGCTCTATAAGGGTTTGTTCAGCTGTGTTTATAGGGTCTTACATATATATATATATATACATACGCATTTATCTTTGTCTATAGATTAATTTACTGATTGATTTGGTTGAGAGAGAGAGAGAAGAGAGAAAAGAGAGAGAGAGAGAGAGGAGATAGAGAGAAGAGAGAGAAGAGAGAGAGAGAGAGAGCGAGAAGAGAGAGAGAAGAGAGAGAGAAGAGAGACAGAAGAGAGACAGAGAGAGAGAGAGAGAAAAACAAAAACAAGAGCGAAAGAGAGACAAGGAGATGAATTGGCGAAGTTTTATAGCTCACCTTTCGGGCATAGTCGTATTAGTCACTCAGAAGGCTAGTGGGTGCATCTTGTGTGGAGAGACCAGTTATGAAAATCTTACCTTCATGGTGTTGTATGATGTGATGTCCCTACGGGTCGAAGTACGCCCTGTGGCTCTTTTGAAACCATACCGAAGGACTACTTGACCCCGAGGGTGTTGCAAATGGTGTATGCCCACCCGACGGAAGCTCACCCGCGAGCTCACGCATCCAAGTCTCCAGCGGATCCCTCAGTCCGAAAGCCCACGCACACTGAACTCTCCTAAAATTTACCCTAGGCCCCGAAACGCATAACAAAAACAAATCCTAAACCCTAAATCCTGTAGCTCCCAACTCAACCCTGAAACCCTTAAGCTCAAAAGCTTCACACCTGAGCCCTACGCCTAGCATCTCAACCCAGAGTCCAAAACCTTCTGGCCCCGGGCTCTAGATCCTAAAACCTGTAAACATCGAACCGCCCTGAACGGAAACTATAAAACCCTAAACCCTACAGCATAAACCTTGAACCCTAAACTACAAAGACAGAAAGAGCCTGTAGAGATGTAGCGGCCCGTTGGCACAAAGATACTGGAGCTTGTTCCTCATGTCGTGTAAGGCTTTCTTGTTACAACCTGCTGACTATAGGGTTTAGGGCTACTTGCTATAACGTGCTATTTTTTGTGTTGAGGGTTTAAGGCTCCTTGTTAAAAACCTGCGAAATATAGGGCTTCAACACGGTCATCTTAAGGGTTGTCTGATGCCTTTCTGGTTTCTATGCGGTACGAGCGGGTTGTTTATGGGTTTGGGGTTTTTGGAATTGGGTTCCATGGGGTACGCGTGGGTTGCTCATGGGTTTTCGGTGCTGGAACTTTCGTATAGAGGGCTCCTTTCCTTACTGGCCATGTTGGTGAGTGCTTGGTTGAATTTTCCTTACAGCGAATCCCAGAAAGTTGGAACATGGGTTTAGGAGGATTCATGCTGGGATCCCTTATACTTTACCTTAAGGGCATGAGGCTAATGATGTTCCAACTTTCTGGCTTCTACTGTACTTGTCCACTATCCTAGGGGAGCGAAAGGTTAAGCTTTTGAATACCTGTAGGGGTTACAATAATAGAGGCTAGCTGCTCCACCACTAGGTGTCACATGGAGATACTGCATTTTGACAGGGCTTCCCAAACCATGAGATGGTTGTACAGGGGCCATATTTGGATACATATAAAGAGCCGAGACGCCTTAATCAGGCTCCTATACTACGGGCAAAGTGCTGTCAGACTACAAAAGGAACGCATTCAATCTCCGGTCTTCACCCTGTGGTCTACTCTGGGTTGGCCTTTAAAGACCTTTGAAGCAGATTAGTATAGAGGGTCCCTATTCCAAAAAAGACAGGAACGTATTCAAATATCCCAAACGCCAAGCCGGTTTTCCCTATTGAGCCTGATAAGATCGTCAGGATTGGGCCCTTAGTTGCAGCTTGCGGTTGCGGAACGTAAAGCCTTACAAACCCAATAAGCCCTTATCATCAAGAAAGCCTTGCCCTAAAGGTCCATGTAAAAGTACTCCCCACACCACAAAGTATATCATTCTCTGGGCTTTTAAGTAACCAGGGAGAAAAAAGTATAAACTTTTATTTCATAAGGGTTCCTTTAAGAAAAAAGTATTAAAGTATGGTACTCCAAAGCCCAGTTCTCTTTGGGCACATGGACCCCAGGGTTACCTGCAGCCGAGCTTCTCTACAGCCAGCTCTCCCAGTGCTACGACGACAGAACGATCAGATTCGACCGTA
This sequence comes from Symbiodinium sp. clade A Y106, assembly GCA_003297005.1. Classification (NCBI taxonomy): domain Eukaryota; class Dinophyceae; order Suessiales; family Symbiodiniaceae; genus Symbiodinium; species Symbiodinium sp. clade A. The sequence continues at coordinate 116,084 of BGNK01001461.1, read as the reverse complement.
AATTCGCCGTCTGCAATCTGGTTCATCAGCCAATCCAGCCTGGGACGCCGCGCGTTTCGTCTCAAAGCTCTGGTGAAGCTTTTTCCCTTGGGTTTAGTAAGGAAATTATATAAGAGCTTCTTACAGGGTTTAGCGGCTTAGAGTTTAAGTACTCAGAATATTGGGTACAGAAGCTTTATTTGCACACCATTAATACCAACTCCACGTAGTGTTGGGGGGTTTAGGGTTTCGTGTACGGCTTTAGATTACGGGGTTTAGGTCCGAATCTGCCAAGTCCCTGCTGAAACGAGCACCGCATGTGGAACTCAGACAGTGGGAGGTGGGTTTAGGGTTTCGGGTTTGGAGGGTTATATAGGGCTGATAAGACCCCTAAACCCCGAATCCTAAAGACTAAACCCAATAGTGGGCCTTTCACATGTCCCGAAAGACTCCAATAAGCAAAACAACTAGACCCGGATCAACGTAAACTAAAGGATATACTCCTCAGTTGAGGACCCTGTAAAGCGTATAACAACACTCAACAACACTTCAGAGTGGTGTAGATAAAATTATATAGATGTAGGAATCCAAAATGAAATCCACTATATTCTGAATTCAGGCTTCTGGGAGTCGTGTGGTTCATCCTGAACCCTAGGGTCCTAAGGAGCTCATCATTAAGTACTCCGATGTCGGATGATAGGCTAATTTGGAGCGAGTATATGATGATGGTGCACTTGAACCATAAGGCGAAACCATAAACGGTTCTACGTCTCAAAGTTTGCGGTTGCGGTACGCAGCTGAAGCTACATCTGCGGCCAGGGAACGGGAACATGAACTTCACCTGCTGCTGTTTAGGCTTGCGAGCTCTACTTCGGGGCTGCGATACCCAGCCCAAAAAAGCTTAACCCTTCACTGATGATGGGAGTCGGAATATTCCCCCCCAAAAGGGCTACTAAAGCTTACCATTACCTACCCATCGAGGTGTTGCGTCACGATGCACCCACTGCAGTTTCAGAGATGGAAGCAGATAAAGATGGGGTGCGCTTCGGGTTGGACACGCCAACGCTCGACGTGATCAACTCTCCGAATTTCTATAAGAGCTCGGTGTGTCCAAGACGTCAGTTGCGAGCTCTACTTCAAGGCTACGACCCCCAGCCCAAAAAAGCTTAACCGGTCAACGATGATGGGAGTCAGAATCTTCCACGCAAAAAGGCAAGTAAAGCTTACCATTACCTACCCACCCCCCTAAGGTTTTGGATTAAGAGCTCGGTGTGTCCTAAACCCTAAACCCTAAACCCTAAGGGGTGTGTCCAAGACGTCAGGCTTCAATTGCTAAGGCTCTGGGGCCTTTAAGGACGTAGAGAGCCCCCGAACTTTCCAGCGGTTTAGGGTTTAGGGTGGAGTTCGGCGACATTAAAATTAACAAGAAGGTCATCGTCTATGAAGAGCGAACCATGCGAACGGGCAAGAACAGTAGTGTTGCTGCGGGCTGCACGATGCTTCGAAGTAAGATACACCCCTTAGAATGAAACTCTACGCCCGAAGCCCTAGTTCGCAAGCTTTCATGGGAGCTTTCGCACGAACTTCAAGGACTTATCGTGCCCTCGCGCACGGGTGAGGCGTAGGCATTTGTCCAAGATCTGATAGAACAGCAAATTTGACTTTACTATGGCTTGCATGATTGAGCCTGTTTCTTGTGTATGCCTGACTGCATACTCTGTTGCACACACTGTTTATATTATACCTACCTACCTACATACATATACATACACGTAGCATGACAAGGTTAAGGCCGTGGTGGTTCATCGGTTTGTGCTGTGATGGCCGTTGCCTCTTTGATAGAGTGGACGAGGATGATGCTGGTGTCCGGCCTGAATCTGAATTTACAGTTTGCGACATGTGGCTTTAGGTTTTTAGGGTTTAAGGTTTATATTTTGTGAAGCTCAGAAACTTGGAATATGGGTTTAGGATGATTAGTGCTGGGATTCACTACATTTTTCCCGAAGGGTATGAGGAATGTTCCAATTTTCAGGCTTCTCCTGTAGGGGTGTGAGCGTGTAGGGCTTTGGCGAGAGCTTGGGTTTGTAGATGCTGCTGGCTTTGATGCGAAGCACTCGGGGTTTTAGGAACCCTAAACCCTAAACCCTAAACCCCTAAACCCCAAACCCTAAACCCTAAACCCTAAACCCTAAACCCCTAAACCCTAAACCCTAAACCCTCAACCTCAGACCTATCTATTCTGCTGTTTCTGGCTCAGGGCTTATCATACACTACCATTATGGAATTAGGTCCCCAAAACCAAAACAGGGATGGTTTTTTGGGGGCCTAATTCCATAAATAGTGTATATGGACCCTCTGGGTCAGGGCTTCAGGACGCAGACTTTTAGGTTCACGTTCAGCGTGTTTTCGCAAGGTAAGACTTATAATAAGCCTACGGCTCTAAGGAATCATATATTAAGGTTTTTCGGGTCTTAGGCGTTTAGGGTTTAGGGGTTTTGGGCCCAAAGCCCATACTGAAAAAGGCTTTTGGGCTATTTTGTGCCTTAGGGTCTCAGGGTTTAGGCGGTTAAGGGATTAGGCAGAACCTCCACTTTCAAGGAGGCTGGTGCTTCCAAGTCGTAACAAGGCCCTGGGGACTTACATGTGGGAATGTTAAGAGGCCTTAGAGGGACGTTCTGCTTTTAATACGAGGTCTTCCACACTGATTGGTTTGTAGCGTTAGTGCTACGTTATAGAAGGGTCCTTAGACCCTCATTGTACAAACTCACAAATTCATTCCTATACCTCGTGCTTTTTACAGATGGACGGCGGTTTGGCTACACAGCTACAACTTCCTCACCAGACCTTAATGCTTGGGGCGCCCAGCTTGGCTACCCTTGTACCAGGTCACTTGCCATAATGCGATTCGAGAAGAGTTTCTATATAAGGTACGGCCCGGAAACAACAATCCGCTCATTCCGAGGCGTGTATAACCAGTGTATCTATTTTTTCTGTTCAATCAGGCCTTTACCACACAATAACGTAAAGATTCTTAGGAAGAAGATCACTCGTTATTGTGCCGCTAGCACGCTAGAGGGATAGGGACTAAATGAAGCTTCTCACCGATGTCTGTGAACGACCCCTAAACCAATCTACAGCGTCCCTAAACGATCCTCCACACGATAGAAATGCTGCAGGTCAGTCGCGGGGGGGGGGGAGTAAGTTTATGGCTCAGTTAAGACCAGGCATTGCCTGGGTTGAAACTTTCGAGACGGAGGGGTGTAGATGTTTTGGACCTAGGGGTTAGGGATTCGGCAGGTTTTTGGGCGTAGAAGTTTAGGGTTATTGAATTACGGCGGGTTTAGTTTAGGGTTGATAGCGAAACCCTAAACCATATACATCCTAAACACTTAGACATTTAATCCTTGGACCCTAAAGCCTCTCAAGGGAGTCATCCTACTAAACCCTAAACCCTGAAGCCCTAACCCCTAACCCCAAATGCTTAAAGGACCACCTCAAGGAACCCTGAAGGGAACCTTTATACCATACCGTCTGCTTGCCACCATGGCTCTTGTTGGACAGCAAGTGACACCAAAGCTCTGCACGACACCAACCTGCAAAAAAAGCTGGGGTTAAGAGGATTTTTGGTAATCTAGGGTTTAGGTAGGGTTTAGGGCTAAGAGAGATTTGAGGCAATATCTTAGGGTTCCTTTATGGGTTCTGTAAGGGATCTACACGTGTGTTGGGTTGAAGTCTTCAGGGGGTTTAGGGTTTCTTTAAAGGTTTTGGGATAACTGCCAGAGTTGAGGGTTTCTAACGTGGCCTGGGTAAGAGGGTGGCCCCTGACATCCGGCAGTCTTGAAGTAGGACACCCTATAACCCTAAACCCTAAACTATCTTCGTCTTACTCTTTAGGGATCTTTAGGGCTTTAAAGAAGTTTGAGGGGGGTCTATAGGGGTCCAAAGGACCCAATAATCAGGTACTTGGGCTTGGGAGAGCCGTTTCGAGGATAATCTTTGGGAAAGTCTATAATTTATTAGACAGTTCCCCAAGGGTCCAAAGGACCCAATAATTAGGTACTCGGTTTTAGGATAGTAGTTACGTAGGTTAGGATTTTGAAGAGTATATGATTATTGGGTACTTGGACCCTTGGGGGTTGGACCCCAGGGGAATGAGTTCAGTACGACCTAGCATGAAGAAACATGCAAACTTGGGGGGGCGCTTAGCAGCAAAACTTGGGCGCCGGACTGCAGGACGATTCCCGGCCTCTTGCAGGGGCAATTACTTAGTTGCTGAGTACACTTTCAGTTTTATAGTGGGTAATATTATCCAAAAAGTCTAAAGTGTATCCACTCAGCTACTAAGATTAAAAGGCACGCAAGCCGATTCCAATGGAGCACTTTCTGCCCCTCGGCCTAACTGTGGAAGGCCGCCCATATTCATATGCGCATTGTACTCCGTCTCGCTGACAGCCCACGAACTCTGTGCAAACTGGCACCACCTGTGCATTCCTCTGCAAATTTGTACTCTGCTCCCCGGCATCTTGATATCTGTTCTCAGCTGCTGCTTGCCCTCTTCGTACAACACTGTAGTAACGTCGTTTGGCGGTCAAGCCTTTTGAAGGCTTAGGCTCTGGGTGTAGGGGCTTGGGTTAAGGATGCATACGCCATACGCGTTTGGGATTACAACTACAACCCAAAAGTAACGCGGTCCACTCTCGTGTTACCCCAGTAACTGCACACCCCAGCCCCGGAAATCAACGCAACAGGCCACGAACACACAAACGGCTCAGCGTTGAATTTTGCACCTCTGCTGAGCCAGGTGGTGTAGTTGCAGTGCGTCTGTCTCTCCTCGCAGAAACAGTCGAACGGTAGACGGAGTTTCAGGCAGTCTTACCATCTTCCCCAGCCGTGCACATGAGAGGCGAAGGGAACTTGAGCAACGAGAAACTAAGCAGCTGCTTAACCTTGTCGCTGCTACTTACGAGGCTTCAGCGTCTAGGCTTCAAAGAGTTAGAATCCTAAGGGTCCATGTGGCCAAATAGTAAAATTATACTTTGGCCTTTAAAGTACTCCCAATATAGGTACTGTACATTGGGCCCAAAGTATATACTATTTGGGTACATGGACCCTTAGGGGAACCTTGGCTCATGTCCAAGTCTCAAGGACAATGCATGCTTCGACTTCCCAGCCTCGAGTTCGGTCACACGGCCTGTTACTCTTACCTAGAAAGGCCTCCTGCTTCGTGGCTCGCTACATGTGTGTCGTGCCAGTCACAATAAGAGACAGATCCACGTCTCTCCTTGTGAATCGCTTCGGGGACAAGGGCCACGAAGAGATTCGACACCTGACCCCAGGAATGATCAGACACCTTCGGGCAACGAGATGCTCAAAGATCCCTTACCCAAAGAGTCTGGGGCACCTTTATGAAGGATGCTTCAGGGTCCAGGGTTTACGGTTCGTGACCCAGAGCTTGACTGTTCAGTTTCGACTTTATAGTAGCCAACACTTGAGGGTTGTCTGCCCCTCACCTCTTTGCATGCATTAGGGTTTTGGGTTTAGGGTTCTAGTTTCTGGGAATAAGTAGTGTCGGGATTAGCTCAAAACAGCTTGCAGTGCATTGAACAATCTACGAGGGGGTTCAGGGAACTTGTCAAGAATGCCGGATATAGTTTGCTTAAGTTTAAGCCCCGATCGAGGGCGCTCGAGACTATCAAGACTCCCCTTCCAACCTCCTTGCAATTCCCTTAGTTTTAAGCAAAGACGCCTCGACATATGCTGGGATGCTTTGGACAGCCAGAGCAGCTTCCTCAGTGGCTGCATCTCCCGACTTGTATCCCAAAGCGTCCAGGTACCCAGTAAGTAATCATATTATACTCTCCCTAATATTAAACAAGATAACCACTATCCTAAACCCAAGTAGCTCATTCTTGGGCCCTTTGGACCCGTTAGGGTCTGGGCATCCCATCCTCCTTGTGAAGTACCCAAGGGAAGTAAAGGTTAACCTTTAGGATGATATTGGTGTTATATAGGGGCTATAGTACCACAAAAAGGCTAAATGTTGCCTACGCTGCTACTAAGAACCCTCATAGAACCGTGTAGACCCCTTATTACTTATAGAACCCCTTATAGTACCCCCAAAAAGGCTAAAGGCTACCTACTGTACTACTTAGAACCCTCATAGAACCCCTTCCTTACAGTACGCTAAAAATGCTAAAGGCTACCTACTCTTAGTTGCTGAGTTCATAAGCCCCAAAAAGTGCACACTTTCAGTTTTATAGTGGGTAATATTATCAAAAAAAGTGTAGATTGTATCCAATCAGCTGCTAAGCCTTAACACCATAGAACCAACCTGTGGGCTACATATTGTGATTTCCTGCTTTTAACCCTAAACCCTAAAAATGCTAAAGGCTACCTGCTCTACTACGAGGCCGCACTGCCAACACAAGGGTTTCTTCTCGCGCGAAGCCTCAAGGTCGTCCCTTGACCCGAAAGATCCTACCTTTTTAAGGCTCCTTTTTCGGGTTCCTTTAAGGAATCTATAGGGTTCCTTTAAGGGAACCATATTTAGGGTTCCCTACACGGATTTCCTTATATAAGTCCTTCAAAAGGTAGGTCATTCAGGGTCCGGGTCAACCCTAAATCCTGAAACTCTAAACCATTTTTTCCGATACGTTGGGATAAACTCTTTCCCATTGACCCCAAACCCTGAACGCCTCAACCCCTGAACCCCCAAAAACCGAACCTCTAAACCCTAAACCCTAAACTCTAAGCCCTCAACCCCTAAACCCTAAACCCCTAAACCCTAAACCCCTAAACCCCAAAACTTAAAACCCTGAGCGTTTCAACCCCCGGGTCGAAGAGGCGGGCCGGAATCCTTTTTGACCCCCTTGCAGAGTGCATGGCATACTTGGAGGCCCTTTTGACTTAGTAAGTAGGGTTAGTAAGGTGGGTTATGGGGATTATAATAGGGTTTCTAGGGGATACTAAATAGACTTACTAAGTCAAAAGGGCCTCCAAGTAGGGGTAATGCGGTGCCTTAATACTTAGAATATAGGCTATATAGGGAGTCCCAGAAAGTTGGAACATGGGTTTAGGAGGATTGGTGCTGGATTTCCCTTTTCTTTTGTATAAGGGACTTAGGATCCTGATGTTCCAACTTTCTAGAGTTTACTGTAGGATTTGGGGGGTACATTATACTCTGGTTATAATAAGCAAGCCCCAAAACCCTACTCAAATTTCTCAGGCCCCTACATGAGGGGCCTGAGAGATCAACCATCAAGGTCCTGAGATTTCCGGAAACTCTGAAGACGAACTACATACTGTAGGGGCCTTACTAAATAGAATAGGGCTTTGGTGTCCATACTAACATAACAGATGTAATAAGGTAAAATATCAAGGGACCCTAAGAAATAATAGTGATGATTGTTTAGGACCCTGTAGTGTTGCCATGCATTGTTCGGTTACGTGTGTTGAAGGTTAACTAAAGCTTCCAATTCGGACCATGGCCGTCACAATTGCTAATCTTCTTACTGACGCCACAAGTCCTTTAACAAAGGACAAATAGATAGCCAAAAAGAGAGACAAGTAGACAGACAAACAGACCTGTAGCCAGATAGACAGATAGACAGACAGAGAGATACACACAGCTAGAGCGAAACGAGACATACAATGTATGTGTACATATACAGATATAGGTACGGATCACGACATAGATATGGATATAGATACACATATTGAGAAAAATATAGATGCAGATATAGGTACGGATATAGTTCTAAGTACAGACATAGATAGAGATTTAGATATAGCTAGAGACTAGAGATATCGATATGAATTGAAGGTGTCCCACAAGAAGTCCTCCGGGCGCTACAGCAATTAAGTGTATGCTATTTTAGCACTTGGATCGGTGGGGTATATCATCTGACCAACACAGATCTTTGCTGCACCAAGCAGCGGATTTGGTGACTTCTTCGTTGATCCCCTCGACACGCGCAGTGATCTGAGGTATGGCGAACCAATCGAGAAAGAGATATCCTGCGTGGAATTTACGGCGGGTTTAGGGTTTAGGGACGGGATTTAGGGCCTAAAGTTTAGGGTGTAGAGCGTTCTGAGTCCTGCAAAACTGGGGGTTGTGTCACTGCTACGGCAAGCTGTCTTTGATAAAGTGACAGGGACACTTAGCCCTAAACTTCACACTGAAATCCAAACCTCTGCTGGGGGTCGTTTAACCGTTTTCGGGAGTCCATATTTAAAGCGATCACAGACGTGGCAGGTCCCTCATAACCTCGCTGATAAACTCCGTGACCCTTAAAATGTTTGTAACCGTTCAAGTATGGCAGGATCACTCATCTACGAATACATGATCATAGATGTTATGTATATACACACATGCGTATATGTATATGTCCCAGTCATGCTAATGCTGTCAGTTACCTAGCGTCTACTTATTCAGATAACAAGATATGTATTCGACCGCGGCTACCTTACACAATCCGAACTCTATGGAACAGTATTACCAAGAGGGTACATATATACCACTGTTATGGAATTAGGCCCCCCAAATCCATGACTAGACTGGTCTTTGGGGCCTACTTCCACCCTCTGGGATAGAATAGGGCTCCTCTAAAGAGTTCCCCTCAAGGGCTACTTTCGTGGTTTGCTTCAAAGGGTTGCTTTAACGATATCTCAAAGTGCGTAAATAGGCTCAGTATGTACTTACTGTCTAGGTACTTGGAGCCTTCGGTAAGATGTCAGGTTCAACCCTAAACCCTAACCCCTAGACCCTTCAGCACACCCAAATTGGCAGCTTGCCTGCCTTCTCGAACCTGCTCGCGAGTCTCCGACGAAAAAAGAACGCGCTTCCCATAACCTGAAATCTTAGGGTTTAGGGGCTTAGGGGTTTGGATTTGTTTGTTTAGGGTTCCCAGCCTGGCTGATTGAGGTTCAAGATTTAGGATTAGCACGGATAAGCTGTGTTTCTGTCTCAAGCAGCATGAAAGACCGCGGATAACCTTCGCTGTTCTGGCACGTCCTTGACCGGGCGTAAGGATCTATGAAACAAACTCCGACACTCTTCATACCTCTAAGTTCCATCAGTACAATCCTCAAACCCCAACAAACCCGAATCCTGACACAAATCCTGCACCGAAACCCTAAACCCTAAGTGCTAAACGCCCTTCTTTAAAGAATCCACCGTTATTTCAGGAGCTTTAGATCTGGTGAAACATGCTGACGTTGGGAGGAGTGTGGAAACGATGCGAGCTCAATGTCAAGTTTTGGGTGACATGGGGTACCTAGATCCCTACAAGCCCTTAGTTCTCAACTCATCGTAAGTGCCGTGGTCAGCAACCCAATTTGCACCCCCCCCCTCCCCAATCATAAACGCTTGGGTAACCATGTTCATGATACAGATATGTTAAGTACAGCCCTGAATTACATACATACCTTTACCATTGTTACTGCTAATGGACGGGAGGACAGCGTAAGCCTGAACGAACGATGCCTCTGTATCAAGCTCGGAGGTGAGGCTTTCAGTCTCGGTGAGATATGCGAAGGGTCGTAAGTACATATATATATATATATATATATATATAGTAGAAGGTACGGTTTCTCTAGGAGGTGGGTAAGGTAAGTATTCCCATATACAGTGAACCCCAGAAAGTTGGAACATAGTTTTAGGATGATTCATGCTGGGATTCCCTATACTTTACTTTAGGGGCATGAGGCTAAAGATGTTCCAACTTTCTGGCTTCTGCTGTAGGTACTTAGGAACCTTTGAGTTATGCTGGCTACCCACTCTTCTGCAGGTTTGCATCGTGAACTGCTAACCACGCACCCAAGCCAAGGCCACAGCTTTCTGTAGGGACCCAAAAAAGCACATAAGCATAAGCATGTTATGGGGATCTCCCTACCTTGTTGGGCTTCCTTTTAAGGGGGTTTATATGGGATATCCCTATCCTTATTTTTGCTTATATGCCTTTTTGGGGCCCTATCCGACGAGCCGAGGAGCTTTGAGTCACGATGTCAGCCTCGACATTTAGAGAGCCGTCAATCATGCCTGTCAGGCTTCTCCCTACCTTTGGTTAGTGAATGGTAGAAATAGTAGTTATAATTGTACCCCATTCCTCCATTCCCTACTAACCAAAAGTAAGTCTCAGGGCTTTGGAGTTTAAGGGGCAGTCCCCTAAGCACACTCTCATAGTAGCCCTTGTAGTATCCCTCAGACTTGGACTCTTCAGATGGGACAAGCTCGAATGAATGCTGTGCCCAATCCTCGAACAGCAGGGTTTCGGGCAGAGAGTAAATCATAAGCCCGAAACCCTCGACCCTCCCAACCCAAAGGGTTCTAAGTACCTATATGGCGAAATGTAGGGTTTCTATACAGTGAACCCCAGAAAGTTGGAACATAGTGTTAGGAGGATTCATGCTGGGATTCCCTATACTTTACTGTAAGGGCATGAGGCCAATGATGTTCCAACTTTCTGGCTTCTGCTGTATTAGAATTACGATTAAGATTTGGGGAAGTATCCCCCATAGCAGTACCTAGGACCCTTTGGGAAAGGCATTCCAGGAATTCGAGATAGCCCGAAACGCCATGAGACGCAGATTCAGCCCCAAGACCTTCGCAACTACCATCCACCCCTAAGGGTCCATGTACCCAAATAGGGTTCCTTTAAGAGCTGCTTTAATTGCTCCTAGAAGGGTACGATGAGGGTTTAGGGTTTAGGATTTAAGGGTCCATGTACCCAAATTGTATATACTTTGGGCCCAATGTACCTATCTAGGGAGTACTTAAGGCCAAAGTATATCCTGTTTGGGTACATGGACCCTTAGGGTACTGCATCCTATCATACCTCGCTGGCTCTGAGTGGGGAATGGGGGGAATGGATCCCTAAATACCCTTACCCAAAGGGTCCTATGTACTGTTATGGGAGATACTTCCCTAAATCATAATAACAATTCCTGAGGGAGAAATCCTACGTTCCGCTATAGAATATAGGTACTTGGGGCCATTTGGGTTAGCGGGGAAGCGCCTCGCAGAGTACTTCGGAGGACGCAGGCATGCTGCGCCTCCCTGGCATGGACTGCTTTTGGCACCCAGAACACTGAACCGAGGGTTCTGTGTTCAGGGTTTGGTTTACGGTTCAGGATTTTGGGGTTCAGGGTTTAGGGTTCAGGATTCTAAGGTCGGTTATGGAGGGTCCAAGTAAAGCCTACCTTAACCTACCAAACCCTACTTTTTTTGTAGGTTCTTATTATGAACCCTAATATGGAGTTTATAGGGACCCTACAAAAAAGTAGGGTTTGGTAGGTTAGGTAGGCCCGAACTCTGACCCCTACCTTGGTACTTACTTCTACCGCCAGGGCGTGGCTCGAGGAAAGCCCTCCAATGTAGTTCCTCTTGGCAGTTTGGGGTTTACCCGGACCCTAAACCCTGGTTTAATGTAAGGCTCCTAAGAGGGTCATGGGATCTCTGGGGGAGGGTCTCGGCTTTGGGGGACAGGGTTTGGGATCTGACTACGAGGGTCCAGGAGCATTATTGTAGGGTTTAGGCTCGGTTTAGGGGTTGGGGTTCAGGGGCTGATCAGTTCTACGGCTATCATCCGTTCGTATGCAAACGCGATCATCAAAAAGCTAGAATCGGGCTCTATGCGGGAGTTTGAGAAAAAGGACAATAGTGAATTACCCGATATTCGGATCGTAAGGATCCTTCTGCGACGGACCGCCCAAAACGTTAAAAAAGTACCCGACTTTGCGACACCCTTCAGCCCAAAACCCCGTAAAGCGCTGGCCAAGGAGCTCATCCGGGTGGTCATAGCCAAGCCTACGATTGTTGCAGATTCACGGGTGAATTTGGAGTTTTGGCTTTAATCTAGGGCTTCAGTGCTTAGTGTGTGTGTGTGCGTGTGCACACGAGGGCCTGGTCTAGGGCATGGGTATCAGGATTAAGTTAGGCTTGTTGACTAGGGGCTGAGTGTTCAAGGTTTTGGGGTCGAGGGATTCGGACGATTACCCTGAGGCTCTAAGGACTCACATATCAAGGCCTTTGGGCCCAAAGACCATACTATATAAGGCTTTTGGGCTATATTGAGCCTTAGGGTTATGACATGGGAATTTCTCCTTAGGGTCCTTTTTAGACGGGCGCCGTATTTTTTGGGGGGAGCTAAACAGGGACGCACCCTACGTTAGAGAACTACCCATATCGCTGTCTTGCTCGGACTGCAGGTAGCTTCCTCGCTCCGGGTTGTAACGACGACTGTAGGCTGCTTGGGTACAGGATTCTTTTCGGTTTCGTGGCTTCGGGTGGGCGGCTTAGGGTCTCCAACCCCTCAGCCCTAAACCGTAAACCTCATGAGTCCATCATGATGCAAGGCAGCGAAACACCACATAAGCACAACGATCGTAGGTTGCAGGTATATCAGGGATCCCAGAATACCTTGACCATGAGAACCCTTATGTCGATGTGGTCCCCCTTGGGCCACTAGTCCTCAGCCCCCAACCCATACTCCTAGCATCCCAAGTCTTCTTGCCAAGCACAGCAACTTGGCCCTACGTAAGCCTCTGCTGCGCTAGAGAACTTGAGTCGCGAATCGCGAACTTTAGGGCTGATGGGGTTTGAGTTTAGGGTTTGGGCTTTGAAAGCCACGGCTTCAGTAGCTTGCTCTTCCAGGGTACGGCAACATAGCTCATCCTCACCGGACATAAAAGACTTAACAGCAACAACACCCCATGCGCACATTGGTCCATAAACTCGGCACTTTGCTGCACACCCTTGCCCTAAGCTCGACCTAGCCTAACCCCCCACCCCACCCCCCGGCTCCAAAACAAAAAACAAACAAACAAAAGAATGGCCCAACACCTACAAAAGGTCCCTATTCCAGATACTTTTGGAGTCCAGGTGCAAACAGATCGAACTCAACAATCTGAACTTACCAAAGCGGGAACTTCAGAAAAGAAGGTCTACATCCCTAAGTGCCGGGTTTCTTTACTCTATTCTATGATTCAAAGGCTGAATTCCTTAAAACTCAGAAACCCCCTAAGCCCTAAACCTCTAACCCTAAACCCTAAACCCCTAAACCCTTTATAGAACCCTTATAATAATAGATCCCTTTAAAGGAACCCCTTATAGAACCTTTGTAAAGGAATCCCTAAACCCCTAGACCCCTAAGCCTCCGAACTGTTTCAGCTCAGCAGCCATTGGTGCGAAACGAAAATAACAAACATCCCGGGCTTCCTGAGCGCTTGCTTGCGGGTTTAGGGGGTGTAGGGTTGATGGGTATATAAGGCCTTACAGGGTTTGGGGTTTGGGGGGTTTAGGGTTTAGGGGTTTAGAGTTTAAGCGGTTCAGGGTTGCCAAGGGTTTAGGGTTTCGTGTTCTTTTTGGGAGTGGAAAGAGGGCTGTATTAGTTCATTTTTTTTTTTTGGGGGGGGGGGGGAAGGNGGTGTTGTGTGTGGAGTGTTGAGGTTGAGTGGTTATGGGTTGCCCAAGGGTTTGGGTTTTTTGTTTTTTTTTGGTGCTGAAATAGGGCGTTTTTTATTCTTTTTTTTTTTTTGGGGGGGGGGGTGAAGGCTTGCGATGTCGGGTAACTTTGCTTTTGTGGCTACGCTTTGGGGTTCACGGTTGTTCAGACAAGTCTTTTGCAGCTCCGGGTTTGGGACTTCGAAATGTGTAGACATAATAAGGCTACACAAGGGTTCCTTTGTGGTGTTCCATTATAAGGATCCTAAACCGGCTTCTAGGGTTTCTGTCTGGTTCTTAGTAGGGAATGGGGGAATGGATTATTGGGACTATTATTGGGGATTATATAGGGACTACTATAATAAAGATCCATTCCCTCATTCCCTACTAAGCACCTGACAGGTTTATGGTGCTGCACGGATCTTACCAAGGTTCCAATTGTAGAGACCCCATCCTGAAATGTAACACCGTACTATGGAGGCACACTATGTTGAAGCCGGAAGCATGAGCATTTTCTGGACCCAAAATCGTGCCCTCAAAACCACCAGCCTTGCACGTGTCCTGATACGTACTTGGTGGGACCCGGTG
>BGNK01001461.1:57378-89814 GCA_003297005.1 Symbiodinium sp. clade A Y106 | reverse complement strand
TTAGCTGCGGCGCCGGGCTCGGACTTGGCCTTTGCCTCTGCTTTCGCTTTAGCCTTCGCCTCTGCTTTTGCCTCTGCTTTTGCTGCTGGAGTGGCAGGGGCTGCTTCATGCTTGAAAGGACAATTCTCGCGAGAGCAGGATCCTGTTTTCCGGAAAGTGAAACATAATTGATTTCCGGATCGTCCTGATGGACTCGGCGTCCTTGAGCGAGAAGGTGTCTCCGGGGTCTTCTTGGAATGACTGAATGGACACTTGTCACCATTCCTACAACCGGCATCGGTAAAATGGAACTTACACCGAATATGCTTCTTGCTCTTGTCGGGCTTGGAATCAGTAGACGTACTCCTTGTATTCTTCTTGGGCTTCCCTTTCCCTTTGGCATGCGCCTTGGCTTTGCTCTGNCGGGCTTGGAATCAGTAGACGTACTCCTTGTATTCTTCTTGGGCTTCCCTTTCCCTTTGGCATGCGCCTTGGCTTTGCTCTGTGGAAGAACAGGAGCTGCATCATCTGGTTTTCCATTAGCCTTGTTGGGCTTTCCACCGGTAGGAGGTGGTGGTGTAGGTTTGGCTGGAGCAGCAAGGAGGTCCTTTCCCTCCAGCATCTGGCGTAAGCCAATCTGCGTCTGTGTCAAGTTGGACTGCTCCCGTCTCCTCATGATGGTCCGATCGATGATGTTCATGAGATGCTTGTAGGAGCGTTTCGGATCATCGTAAGTCAAGTTCTCATAGTGCAATCCTAGCTCAAACTTCATGCCCGGGGAGTCTTTGATCTTGCTGTGTAGTAGATCACGTAGCGCCATCTCGGAAGGGACATCTTCCGGTCGCATACGGTTGAGAATCNATCCTAGCTCAAACTTCATGCCCGGGGAGTCTTTGATCTTGCTGTGTAGTAGATCACGTAGCGCCATCTCGGAAGGGACATCTTCCGGTCGCATACGGTTGAGAATCTCCAGCCACGTCCAATCTGTCGCGAGTCCTAAAACTCTCGTACATCATCGCAATGATCTGTCTCCCCTTGATGATCTTGCCATCGTACGACCGAACATAGTCGTTCGCCTCCCGGTTGACCTCGAGGTAAAGTTCCGCTGCTTTGTCGCTACCAGCGCGAAGCATGGCTGACATCGCAACCCCAAGTTTAACATCAACGCCTCTGAACTTCTTATGTCCGGAATCATTCAAGGCTTCGATGTCAGGGTTTGGACGGAAGGCCGGACTGTCGGTAAAGTAGGTAAGGAGAACTAACCCTAGGCGCGTACGTGACAGAACATTGGCCAAACATTGAGACATCCAGCTGTCCAGATGGGTCACCGTGGGGAAAGGAGGAACCACGACTTTGTCAGCTTCCCGACGTGAAATCTTGACATCGGTATATTCAGGGTCATCACCTCCATCTGGATCTTCTCCATCCGGTGGATCAGAACCGGGACCTCGTCGNCTTCCCGACGTGAAATCTTGACATCGGTATATTCAGGGTCATCACCTCCATCTGGATCTTCTCCATCCGGTGGATCAGAACCGGGACCTCGTCGTCCTCGTTTTGAAGGACTTCCTCCTCAACTCCCATCATCAGGTCCAGGATCGTGTCCACCACCATGTGCATCGTGGGAACCTTCGTCGTCGTGATCACCTTCATCTTCTTCTTCTTCCTCGGCTTCCGCATCCGCCGGTGCCTGTAAGTTTGCAGCCATCAATCTCCATTCATCGCGGTCGATTCGAAGACGTTGTTCAGCCTTTTGGGCCTTTTGCATCTCGTTACGCATCTCCTGGATCTGTTGTTCCAGTACTGATACGCGAGCAGCGTGAGCAGGATCAACAGTAGACGCCGTGGCATGTTCGGACGAAGGATCACCGTCATAACTGACACCCTTAATTGACAGCAGTAGAAGAGGAAGATGATGCCACCCTTTCCCTCATTCCTAGTGTCATGAGTAAATCCCGAAGTTGTCGATCACGAACAGCTTTTGCGTCTTCCGAAGTCGTGGTCACACTCTTTTCCGGAGAGGAAGATGATGATGCCGCACGCTGCGCAAAGCGCTCGGGTGCTCGGCTATCAGCACGAGGCACAAGGTGCTCAGGCGCTGCTCCTTCCGTTGTGTGCTGGGAACTCCCCACGAAGTTNAGCACCTACCGGAAAAGCTTGCACTCTGTCCCTACTCACACATTCCCAGCCCGATTCAGTAGTTCTCGACGAGATGGGTATGCTTGACGATGGTTGCCGAAAACCTTGGTGAGCATTTCAAGCCGCCTCGAGCTCGCTCAGTGTCCTGGCTTGCACGTCTTCCTGCAACTTCAATGCCCTCCTTAGCTCATTCAGCTCGCCGTGCAAAGTTGGCAACGTGTGCTTGGCGTTGTTCTCCACTTGCCACAGTTGTTCCTCAGCCTTTTGCATCCTTTGCATTGCCATGCTCCGGAACTCCTCTTCTTCATCAAGACGATTACGAAGATGTTGCTGCTCTTGAAAACCAGCTCCAATTCGATCATGAAGATGCTGATGTTGTCGTAGCCCCTCAGTTCGAAGACTCACGACCTCGCCAGCAGCGACAATCTCCTCGCTCTTGACCAGCTGAAGATGTTCCTTTAATGTCATNNGAGTTCGGATGTCAACATCTCATATTCCTTGGCCATAACCACGCCATCACCCTGACTTCTTTCTTCGATGTGCGCCAGGTTCTGGGCAGTTTCATTGCGTTCTTGATGAAGTCGCTGTAGTAGCTCCTCCGTGACGATGTAGTCCTGATGCCTTTGAGCCCGACTCTGTTCGTTGATCCTTGCCACAGCCAACTCGAAGTCGTTCTTCATCCCTTGGTTGACATTATTCATGTGCTGCATAGCCAGACACGCTGTGTCACGTTGTCGTTCCAATTCTTGAATCCTGATCTCCGATCCCTCATCTTCCTGTTGCATTTCCTTCATCTCAGAGACCAAAGTTTGAATGACACCCTCNATCTCCGATCCCTCATCTTCCTGTTGCATTTCCTTCATCTCAGAGACCAAAGTTTGAATGACACCCTCGAACTTCTGGATCTCGCTCTGATGGTACATCTGTTGTGCCATACGTGCTGATTCAAGCTGATCTCGAATGCTCAATCGAATGCCTTCTCCATGCTCTCCGGCGGGTGAGGGAAGCTGAACAGGGAAAGTATCTTCAATCGCCGGAATCGTATCCATGGTCACGTCGCTGGAATGGGTCAGAACTAAAGGCACCGGTTGCTCATCCGTCTCGGATGACATGATCCTCCGCCCTGTAGTCGTTTGGCTTCTTCCTCGCACCTTGGTCGAACCCCGCGATCTTCGTCAAGAGGAACTTCTTGATGAGCTTGGTTTGGATACTCTGTCTGTTGCTTTGGGACTCTTCTCTTTCCTTTTCGCTGTCATTCTCACTGCTTGCATCACAGGCAGGCTTGGTGCATCACTCTCCCGACCATTGCCCTTTGCTGCCCTTGATCCTAAGGATGTTGGACGCGAAGGTGTCGATGCTCTCGATGCGTTCTTCGCCTTGGGGACTGTCTTTGGGGTAACCACTGAAGTAGGCCTTGCTTTGTCCTCCTCAGTAGAGCTGTCAATAGACTGCATCGCAACTTCCTCAACGGTGGATTCTCCAGCTGCCGGTGCTGCAACTGCACCGCCAAAGGTCCATGTCGTATCTTGACTCGACCCAGAATTCATCGTTGATGTGGTAGAGCAAGTACCGAATGTACGTGTAGGCAGAGCCTACGGCTGATAACCTGCGTGAGGTTGGGGTACCGATGATACCGTGTATCTCGTACTTGATGTTGTTGTTGCTCTGCTCACCCGAGCTTTAAGTGATCTTGTGGTTGCCTTTCACGTATTGTTTGGTACACAGCCACAATGATGATGAGACGCAAGCTCTCCCTCACGCAGGCACTCTCGGACTCCTTTTCTCGCNCCGAGCTTTAAGTGATCTTGTGGTTGCCTTTCACGTATTGTTTGGTACACAGCCACAATGATGATGAGACGCAAGCTCTCCCTCACGCAGGCACTCTCGGACTCCTTTTCTCGCAACACTAGCAGGATCGAGATCTTTATGCTTCGGGATAGCTCTTGCCAATCAGGGTATACACAGGCAGGCTAGTTCGGCTAGCTGGCATGTGCTCTTGAGTCATATAGGCTTGAGCCAAAGTTGCGTTGCATGCGGAGCATATGTTACAGGAGACAAGGTTCGCGAAGCGAGACCTTGTTCCTTGTTTTAAGCAAGGTCCACAAGGTGACCCCTTGCTTTATGTACATGATTGCTCATGACATTGTACATCATAGCTCAGATTGCGATACCAACGAATTGGACGAGCCATCGAGGTCCGTTCGCAATACGAATGCTAATACTAATACTAATACTCATACTATTATAATACTTATACTTTTACTAATATTAGCACTAAGACGAATAACAATGGGTGGGGCGGGGGTGGGGGGGGGTCGGCAGCGGCGCCACAGTGCGCCACGCGGTACCACAGTGCGCCACCAGAGAGCGCCACACAGCGCCACAGTGCGCCAAGTGCGCCACAGCGCGCCAAAGTACGCCACAGTGCGCCGCAGTGCGCCAAAGTGCGCACAGTGCGCCAAAGTGCGCCACAGTGCGCCAAGTGCGCCACAATGCGCCACAGTGCGCCAAAACGCGTTCGCGGCGTCACCACCGAAGCCGCCAGTTCCCAAAAAGCGCAAAAACCCCGTCTCGCAGCGTCGCGGCGCCACCCGCGATCTCGCGGCGTCGCGGCGCCACCCGCAATCTCGCGGCGTCGCGGCGTTGCGGCTTCTCGCGGCGCCTCCGCGTCTCGCAGTGTCGCGGCGTCGCGGCGCCAGTCGAATCTGGAGCCCACCTGCCCAATCCCTAGAGATGCCAGAAGCACGTTTTCGTTTGCTGTTTTTTGTTTTCAATTTTCGGACGTAATTTTTGTTAGACTTATATAACTTATATAACTCAAAAATTCCCAAAACCCGGAACTCTCAAAGTCCACCACTCCAAACGGGCTCTGGCAGAAAATGCTGAATTTTGATTTTCCAATAGTTTTGCGCGTTGTGGCTGTTGAGGGGATCCCGGGGCCAATGGATAAAGTCGATGTGAAATCGATGATGACTGGACGTGAGTCGATCTGTTTGTGACAAAGATGAACAAAGGAAGTACTGAAGATGACGGCTATTGTCGTTTCTGTTGTTGCTGTTGCTTTTACCACTCTAGCTAGGCCAGGCTCCGCGTCTGTGCTACAAGGTGCCGCAAAACACGAGCAGTACAATCGGGTGTTCTTGTTTTTATGTCTGCTCCTCGTCTTATTGCGTGATATGAGGCATCATGGCATTGACGAAAGCATATTTTTTGCAACGCCGAGATTAAAACCGGGAACCATGCAAGTTGCAAGAACATGTCGGTAAGGGTGGCAACATCAAGAAAATGATCATGCCACATACTCGTCAAACGAATATATGATAGCCTTTTCGTCTTGTTTCAGCTGCAACTGTTCTGACAGCTTATCTATTTGTTAGCTACTACTTAAATGGCATCTGAACTTAACTTACACGGGCTTGTAGGGAGTACTTGTCTAAAACTTCCTTCTATTCCCGGCTGATATTCAATAATGGGATACGCAACTATGTCTGATGAACAGTGTTAAACAAGTGAAAGTACTTGTTTCAGCTGGTTCATTCGTGCTTTTCACTTTCTGCTCGCTTAATGTTCGCATGAAACCCATCCAGGCAACCAACATTTCATTCGCCTTTGCATATCGTGTCGACTGACATTAACACATGACTCCCGCAACTTGTATACTGTGCATATTTGGCCAAAGCTCAGTCATATGTATTCGCAATTTCACCTGTCTTAGTTACCACATAGTTAGTTCAACTTGATGAGCGCTTAATCAGTGCCTAACTATTTTTCATTTTGACCTGTTGAACATTTCCTGGCCATTAAAGCAGTATATGTTTCGTCTTTATGCGAAGCTTCGAATAAGTATTGAAGAAATATCTAATTCCATATACACTATTGGGGTAACTTATTGAAATTGTTGCTGGCCATTAACGCAGAATATGTTTCATGAGTCCGTGTGAGAGAGAGATCTTTCATGTCTTATGCATAGTTTATGCATATTGAAGAAGTACCCGTTTGCGTACCATTGGGGCATCGTATTAATATGACATGTTCGCACTTCGTATTGCTTGCCGTCTCAGGCCCAACGAAGCAGACGAAAGCCCATCAAAACGTAACAGACTTGCTTTAACTAACATTCAACTAGTCTACGTCCTGTATGACTATCTACAAGTATTCGAACCTTCCTCGATATCCGGTGATTCATAAGCGCAAACAAAACGTCTGCGGATACTCATGCAGTAGTAGCGAAAGGCGCTTACATTCTTCACGTGCAGATTGCATGGCGGTAATCAGACGTGTGTTCCACTAGTTTGCTGCTTCAGCGTGTCATAGTGCGTCAATATATGTGCGTGCCTGCATGCGTGTGTATGTGTCGCTGTCGGGGTGCTGGATAGCAACTGTCCAAAGACTCTCAGCAGATGGTCGAAGTGTTGTACATGCAGAACCCATTCTCTTGACAGTGAAACGCTCCGCCAAACGTGATGTCAGTCAAATCGGAGGGTTGCACAAATGAGTAAACTTGCAGACATACGCTTGTGTCTGCATTTAGTGGATCCCTTTGTGTAATCCTGCTCTCTTGATCTGTCTGCGTGCCTCTTTGAGGGGCATGAACGCACCTGCATGAGTAGGTGCGTGCGTGAACCTTGTGTGTGTGAGTGTGTGTGTGTGTATGGGTGTGCATGCTTGCTTGTTCTTGTTGGCGCGTAAGTGTAGACAAATTTCCTCGAACAGAAAGAAGAAGGGTCGATCGTTAATTGACGGACGGGACTCTTTCTCTCTCCCTCTCCCTCTCCTGGCCGCTCAAGCAGTGAGAAGGTTCGATGGAAAAAAGGCAGGGACAGAAGCAGAGCGATGAGGAAAGCACATGCTACAGAACACGAGCAACACCACGGTGTCAAAGTATTCTTTGGTGTCCTTTGTTACCAACATATTTTGTTTTTAGTCCAAAGCCTGCCAAGTCCTTTATTGAGAAAATCAACAGCGCGGCAAGTCAAGTAGCCTCATTGTCTGTCGCTGTTCGAGAGTGCGCCCCAGACGCTGGCAAATGCTGTGGTGCACGGCTGCCCGCCGCAAAGACAGACCAAGTGAGGCTACAGTAACTCGTCAGCAGCTGCGATGCGAGGGTGGATCGTGGCTGCTACACAGCAGCAGGGCAGAAACACGGGGCCGAACACAAGAAATTGATACCAGCTAGCTACTGAGTGCAGGGGTTGCCACTGTGCAGTAAGTAAGGTCATTGCTGCAGACTCCAGGTGGAAAGACCTTTGGCAGGCCTGTGGAACTCGAATGTCTGTCACCGCCTCGCAAGTGTGAAGTTTAGTGTGAGGAGGGTGGCGGCCCGTGCTGCTGCTCTGCCACCTTCCCAGCAAATTGGTGCGGCGGCTTCTTTGGAACCAGGAGCCTGCAATAGCCAACGCTTTGTTCAAAGACTCTCTGATCTGTGAGGATTGATCACATCTTCGGATTGTGTCTGGAAGATGGACCAATTCCAATGTGTGAAACTGCCCGGGTTGTGCGAGAGACACCCGCAGATGCCTCTTGGAGGAAGAGTTGTATGCTGGACAGGAGGATTTGCCCCTTTATGTTCAGCTTGTGTGTCATTTCGTTTCCAAGGAACTTGCCTCCGACCACTGCGCCGTGTTTGTACAGATGGATTTTGTTGTGGCTCCCGATGTTTGTAGCAAGGAGGAAATCACTGTCCATCAGCCGCTCGCGGGCTAAGTTCAACGGAGTGTGCATTCTGTGTAACCAATCAAAACTTGCCGTAGTGGCTCGGTAGTGTGCTGTGGTAGTTCTGCCGCAGCTTGAACATGGACCCATTGAGTGGAATGCATGCTTCTTGCCAAAGTGCAGACGCAGACCAAAAGAAGGGCCGCACAGTCGGTGGTGTTGACGGGCTTTAGGGGAGCGTTAACGCTGGAACTATGAAAATCGGATCGCAGAGTCAAGGTTCACCTTTGGAACGTCAGCGCCTATTCAGCTGCCAGACTTTTCGCAGATGCCAGAGGCTGAGCTTGACTGAAACCGCGCATCGCGGCAGCAGATCGAAGCTTTTCGCTCGCTCAGGCATAAGTCGCCTCGACAGGAGGCAACGGTGATGCGCTTTGCGAGGGGTTAGGACAACTGCTTGAGACGGGCTACTGCGCCTACTCGGTCACTCGCTTTCCGTGCTTTGTGTTGCTGGTCTGGAAAGATTCTCATTGCAGAAAGCAGGTAAAGTCGTTGCGGCAAGCTGGCTTGCAGCTAAGACACCACCTGCGGCTGAGGACACTTGAAGCGCATTACCAACCGTTGCTTGCTGAGGTCATGGGGAGGAGTGGTGACCTCGGCCGGATATATCTAAAAGCTGGAACCGTCCGGCTTCAAGACGAAGCCATGATCCGGTGCCAAGGCTGTCGCTGGCTCCCGTGCAGGAAGTAGAGCGATCGGCGCCAGACCGACCGCCACTTCCACGGTCACCGTCGTCCTCTCAGGGCTCTCTCTTGTGCTGTCGTGCTCTTTCTGAGACTGATCCAGTGGCTCGTGCTGACTCTCCGAGGCCCCCGGCCATCCACCGGCCGCCGCCCCCGAGCGGCGCGCAGCCGCCTTTTGTATCCCCACGGAATGCCTCACCCAGAACGGCCTCTCCGAGGCCGTCCCGGTCCTTGCGCGGAGAGAGAGAGAGAGGCCTTGGAGCCCGGGGGGCCTGACTAGCCCCTTAAGCCTGGGAGAAGAAGAGAGAGAGAGAGAGAGAGAGAGCAGAGAGCGCGATGTACGGTGCGGCCATACCCTTCACCGCTGCAGACGGCTTGCTCGCCTCCTGCCAGGTTGCCTGGCAACTGGCACCCGCACATGTTGACGGCTTGGAAACCGGAAGTCGACGGCATTTTCGGTCAAGCATGGAGCATGCCGACGTTAGAGCTGCCGATGCCCAAGGCCACAGCAAGGTGCCAACCTCGGTATCGAGCGACAGCAAGGGAGTCACAGCAAGGAGCCATAGGAGCCCAGCTCTTGCATGTAATTTGTGATTGAGGCTTTTATGGTCAGGTTCCGATGCAACCGCCGCCGCAGATGTACGCATTGGCCTCAGGCCGAAGGTTTGACGTTCAATGACCAAAGATGGTTGTCTGATGTTGTCTGAGCCTGCCTGAGCATCTGCAAAAATGAGCAGGACGAGCCCATGACTTGCACATGTTTGTTGTGCGGCAGTTTGGTTTAGAGACGAGTTGGCTAGATCCTGCCCATTGGTGGCACTCGCCATGGGATCGATGCTTGGGAAACTGTGCGTTGGTTGCTTTGGGGCGTGCTTCGCCCTGACACCTGGCACCGCATGTCAGCATGTCCTGGATATTCCTGGATGCCGTGATCTCCAAGCCTTTGAACTTGTTAGGAAAAGCCGCTGTCCACCTCAGGAACTTGCTTTGGGCAACGATGTTTATGCGAGTTGTGGGCTGCTTATCTGAACAGGGGGACTCTTTGGGGCTGACAATCCTCGCCTCCCCTTCTTCGCAGCTTTCTGCAACTGGTGAGCTGGTGCCCGTGGAGCAGGCTTCCCCTGCTTGTCAAATGAGGTCTTCTGCCCATGGAAAAGAGGCCATGAACCAGTCCCGTGCACTATCCTTCCAACGTTCTATTCATTTCTGATTTGCTCAAGTTGATGCCCTAACATATTACAGCATGTCTTTCCTCGAGGAGAAGAGAGAGCATTTGCCTGGTTGTGGTCCAGGTCACTTGCACGCAAGTTCTCTCCGTTGTATGTTCGTATCTGCATCGATCCCAAAGGGGGATAATATCATGCCACCTCTTTGGAAAAAGCTGCGACAATGCTAAGTGGAAATCGTATCGGGGTGGAAAGCCACAGGCCAATCTGAGCCTATACTGTACTTCGGCAAACTGGGAGAACAGCATTGCTTGCCTCCTGCCTGGCCGAAACTTGCACTCCTGCCTGGCCGAAACTTGCACCAGAGCACACACGAGTCGAGAGATTGGAAGAGAATCTTCGTGTAGGATGCCATGGTAGAGCGGCTGTCTGCGGCAATAGTGCTGAGCTGGGCATGCACGGCATGATTCTTTTCTGAGGCAGCTTGGAGGATATCCCTCTTCTTCTGTCCTTGGGTTTCCATATCCCATTCTGAAGAGACCTGGCCATGAGTGCTGTCAATGCACTTTGTGGATATCGTTTGGAACCAGGACGCCATGGGGCAAGCTTTTCTTGAAGAACCCATCGTGATACTCTAAGGACACCGCGGCCGAGCCTCTCGGCAGAAGCTGGATGCCAGAGAGATGGTGTCAAGCTGAGACGTCCGTGTTCAGGTGGAGAGGCATGCAGCAGAAGATGGAGGGTGTAACCGAGCAGCCACTGATGGTTCTGGGATGCTTGGTCTACTTTCTGTGGTATCTCCCACCCTAGATTGGCAGAGTGCCTTGCAAACCTTTTCGGAAGCCGTGCGTGCAAGCCGAAGTTTCTTGTTGTTGGAGTTCAGGAAATCACGCCTCGTTCCTCGATGTAATCGTTGCGACCTGCTGTATGCCTGCGTCCGTGCTCATCAAATGCCGGGGCCTTAGATCCCGGTACGTGCCGCAGCATGTCAGCGAAAGTTGGGTGCAGTGGGGGGAAGGGAACAGGTCCATGGTCACTTCACTTCACAATCTCATCATCAATAGTAGTCCACCTGCTGCAGTCATCTTCGGCAGGATCTTTCACAGCATGAAGGCATTATGGCTTTTGTTGTAATGCGGTGGCCCTCGCCGATTTCAGCAGCTGGGGGGTGACATTATCTGGAAAAGCGTCAGAGGGACCCTGACAGTAGCTGAGTCCTCCCCCGTCTCTCCGAGGCCGAACCTACATGGATGCGCACCTCTTTGCCATGCCACTGATATCTACAGTATGCCGTTCCTTGCCGTGAAGCCAGGCAGTTGAGTTCCGCTCCAAGATTTATATGTGAGCTCTGGCCGAGGCTCTGTGGGTCATTTCCCTGTTTACTTCAACAGCGCGGAAGAGGGAGTCTTCAAGGTTGACAAGGAGAAGAACGAGAAGGTCGATCAGGAAGTGCTCTGGCCGGAACACTTGTGCACACCGCGAAGCAAGCACTCTTTGTTCCATTGAGGTGGACAAGCACCTCCACAGTGGCGGTTGGCTTTGCTTTTACCCTGAAGGCCCTGCGAGGATTAGCCTCGAGAAGTGCTGCACTGTGAAGTGCGCCAGGTCAGTGCAACAGAACTCCAGACCAGCTCATGCCGTTCCGCTATGGTGGCATGAAGAGACTCGCTTACAGCAAGGAATGCTGACAGCAGGCACTGAGGAATGTAGCACTTGCCGGTGCTGCCTGCTTCGCTGAGGAAAGCGTTGGAATTTGATGCGAGGCTAATATCTGTGGCGTGGCCTTCGTTAGGATAGCTCCAAGTTACAATAAAGCTTTGACATGGTTTGACAACAGCACAAGACCTTTGTGCTGCTCTCCCAAGTAACCACGACATCTGCCATGAGCCATCTGCCGAGGTAGTATGCCACGGGAATGAAAAGGTCTGGCCACGGAAGATGAAGATGGGAGGACTTCCAGGCCCTTGTTGCATGTACTAGCCGCCCGTGCGAGACCATATCCCTTGCACACCTTAAGCCTCAGGTTCTATTCGAGTCAGCTGCAAGCAGCTTGCACCAGACGGTGTAAAGGCCAGGGCGTCGAGAGCTCTCCGCATTTCTTTACCATTATTGCCGAGACCGGACTTCGCAGTGTTTGGAAACCTGCGGCCGGACATCTTGAATATCATTTGATACCTGCAGTGGTTAAGACTCAGACCGGCCTATGTCTGTCGACGTTGTTCTTTCCACACATTGCCCATGGGCCCGGTCGAGGCACTTGTGAAGCAACTCCGCGAGTCTGAAGATATTTCCGCAGAGGACAGGTCGTCAAAGATTGATGCAGATGCACGAAGGCCTAGGAGTGCTCGTGGGCGTGCCCTATCGACCATCTCAACAGGACAAGAAGGGCGAGGACTTTGAGCTGCTCGCGAGACACTTGCAGCGCGTCATGCAGATGCAGCACCCTGGCCCCAAGTACGAGGTACACAAGACTCCAACATAGCTGCGAGGTTGCTTTCTGTCCAAGTCCAAGGTATGATGACATGGCAGGAAGAGCGAAGGAAGACTAAGAGCTGCGTCTGCGTTGAACGAGAAGGTCCGCACATGCGCGACCATGTGCACCTTTTTTGCGAACCGTTATCCTGTAGATCGGGAGCTGGTCGATTGCAGTCGGTGATGACTGATTGCATGGCAAGAGACGAGAAGTAGTAAGTAGTCGGCACAGGCTGCAAAGCAGCTGTTTGTGCAAATGGATTGTGGCCCTGATTCGGGAAAGTCCTGGCCGGCCAACGGCATCTTACAAGTCCGTTGCAGGATCGCTGCACTTATTGGGTCCGCCTGCCGCGCAGCCGAGGTTTACAATTCGGCAGCTGCGGCGTACAGCCAGGCATGCCAGAAGTGCAGCGGAGTAGAAAGAGAAAGAGATGGCACGGTGCTGCAGTTGTGCAGGCTGCCCAACAGCAGGCGGTCGTCCAACAAGCCGCCCAGCAGGCGGTCGTCCAGCAGGTGGCAGCCCAACAGGTGGCTGCCCAACAGGTGGCAGCCCAACAGGCGGCAGCCCAGCAGGCGCAGGTGGCACAAGCCAGGCGCTTAGATTGGGCGGCGGGTGTTGTCCGGGATCCGGAGTTCTCAGAATAAATTTGGGAACCAGTTCGAAAGAAAGCGCAAAGGCATAGGATGTGCTGCAGCCATGCCCATCCCGAATTCATGTTCTGCGGTTTTGAACCCTAGAGTAGTCTGAGTAGTCATGGTAAAGCGGACGACCAGGTCTATGCAGAGCGCCAGCAGACTTTTGACCACACAGGTTGTGAAGGCTCCTCCAGATGTGTCTGCTATGCGATGGACTTTCAAGAGTTTCGGAGCCGTTGATTTGTAAGCGAGCTCATGAGAGGTAGCTATCCCGATTCTCCGGTCACCCAGGACGGATTGCAAAGGTTGCTCTGTCAACGGCGTGGTTGGTTTGTACAGTGCGCAGAGTGCATACACCCGAGGATCTTGCAGAAGAGGATGTTGAAGGAGCAGAGGCAAACATTCAGCAGGCACCAGATAGACACTACTTCCGAGAATGCTTCGGCATCTGACAGAGAAAGACGCTGGCTTATCAAGCCTTTCTTCCCTCTGTTGACGAGGTGGTGGGCAAGGAGCCTCCGCTTTCGATTCGTTTTGCCTTCTGGTCTGGCCCCCGTGTGTGCATGTGTGTTTTGCCAAGTAGTTGCTGAGGCTTTATGGGTGATTGCAGTTTACTATTTTACCGCTGAGTCATCAGTAGAGCTGAAGCCTCACAAGAAAGCAGGTCGAGGTTGGTGGAGAATCTTGCAGGAAAGCTCCATGCGCCATGTGCTTTCCCAGTGAGTCGAAGCCGCGCCGGATTCGGATCCTCAACTAGTTTTGGCTCCACGCCCCAAACCGCGGGCGATGTGGCCTGCGCGGCATGGTGGCGCGCAAGGCGACTGTGCCTTTGTACTGACTGTGTCTTTCCGAAATTACGGTGGCTTGCAGGTGGATGCCAGCGAGGACGAGTCTGAGGAGGTACAGGCGCTCCGGTCGCTGTGGAAGTTCGGTAGAAATCACAGCCACGAGTCGTCCTTTAGGAACATCTGAAAGATGCCGTGGAGGGCACGTTGCGGCTAAAGCGTTTGCTGAGCCAGGACTCCGAGGCAGACTGGGGGAGGGCGTGATGTTTAATTTTTCAGCTTGATTCATTCGAAGCGTGGTAGTCTTGAAGTCCAGGCACGTGCTTCTGAAGGGCTGGAGCTCAGGATGGATTCTCCAAGAAGAAGCGCGCCATGGAAAACAGCATCGACGTCGACCACCGCCATAGGATTGACGAGCTGTTAGAGCAACTTGGCAAGCAGCCACTACTGTCAAACTCTTTGTCGTAGCGTAGCCTGCACGTGCCCTGCACTCAGGAAGTGGGATAGGCGGGCATCTGAGCCAGGAGTCCTGGGCTGATGCTGCGCCATCTCAAGCCGAACTAAGGTTGGACGACAGGGTGATGTTGCACGTGCTTGAAGGGTTAGAAACCCGGGAGCTCGAGTACTTGGCGAACTCGTCCTTCGTGCCCGATGAGTCCAACTGGAGGAGCTTCGAGTCGCGGGGGTGTTTTTGCGAGCGTTTCCGGGTCGCTCGTCGAGGAATATCCCAGCTGACCAAGTGGCCACGCAGGTCGCCATGTGCTTGGGCCCCCAGCTTGCCTGGCCTGGCCGCCTGGCCGCCTGGCCTTGCAGTACTTGCACTTTGCTGACCAAGGGCTGGAGGGCCAGACGTTGGGTGGCGGTCCGCTCGACATGCCGCTGGGACGTTGTATGGAGCTTGTGCTGCTTTGTGATATGGGCCATGCTGCAGCCATGCCAGGCTCCTCACTTTCCGAGACAAGTGGAAACTTGGTCTGGATGCAGATGGCCCGAGCCTCCTTGACTCAGAGCAGCCAGACGACCCCTGTGCAAGTCTCGAAAATGCAATGCTGAGGTGTCCTTCGAACACTGAGCCACAAGGACTAGCAGTTCATGGAATGCCTGGTCTCTACAGCCATGCTCCCTTATGCAGGATTTGCGTTACGTGATGGATCATTACGATGGCACGCAGAACATCGGGAAGCTGGTTGCGGAGGCCGTCTGAAGCTGTCGATGCCGCTATGTTCAGCTTGGGCAAGTTAGGGCTCCGTAGGCCTTATGGGATCAATCTTTCAAGTGCTGTTCAAGTGCGATCCCCAGACCCGAAGATTTAATGGCAATCATGAGACACACGATAGACTGATCTCCTGCACGTCGGCACGCCGGCACGCCCGCACAAATGCAGGCTCGCATGTCGGAACACGCCCGCACGCCCCCGCCCACCTCCCGCCCACCTGCCCGTGTGCGCGCGCACCCGCTCGCTCCCCCTTCACGTGCGCGGTGCCGGCGGTGAGAAAACCCCCCAGCTGCCCACGCAGGGACCATTGGCGGATACATGCAGGTAGGTTTGCTTGGGGTGTAGGGGAGAGCTTTGGACGGAGCTCCCCCTGCTTCAGAAACGGAAGTAGCTCGCTCGGTTCACCAGCAGCACACACACAAACACGGATAGCAAGCTTCAAACGCTTGATTAGTGCTTTATCTACCGGCAGGTTGGCGGCAGGGTTTAATTATGAGTATAGGAGCATAGGAAGTTTGGGAGGCTCGGAGAGCAGTCGTTGCAGACACACGAAGATGTTCATGTATACAGCTGATTTTAAAAGATCCCTGGTGCTTTCAGATTTCAATAGCAATGACACATTGCCCTCCCAGGACATGCCGTTCAGTTCAACTAAGCTCATTGAAGACTTCGCATCCGGTCGCAGCTCCGCTGGTGAGGCGAAGAAGTCGCCTCCGCTGGAGGGGCGGACGGAAGGCTGCATGCCAGGCCCGGGCCCGGGCGGGGCCCGGGCGGGGCCGGGCGTTCGCCCGACGGCACTGCCGCTGCACCCTTCAGCACCCTTCAGCACCCTTCAGCACCCTTCCTCTCTGTCCTCGCTGTCCTCTCTGCGTTTCTGCGTTTCTGCACCTTCTGTTTGGCACGATTGCCGAGATGCGCCTGGGTTGGCGGCAATCGGCCGCTTCCATCGGCTTGAGCTCATTGACCCAACTGCAGATGCTGCGGAGACTCGGAAGAATCGAGGAGAGTTTGATGTTTGTCGATTTTTTGAAAAGGCTTAGCGGATGAAAGATGTGCAGCTAGTCACAGCTAGTCTCGTCCAACAGTTGAGGTATTCGGGGATGCCAACTTGAGTTTTGCGCGGCTCTGCTTCATTGGGCTAGCAGCGATGCTGCTACGTTTTGCCTGTAATTGCCTCATGGACCTTTGCAGGTTAAACTTGGCGAGACACCGCAAGGTTCTTGGCCATCGGCTTAGACAGCAGCCATAGCCATGAGTTCTTTCCAGTGCGTTTCTGGCTTCAGCCTGGGACTCCGCGGCACGCGTTGCACCCTCTACTTGGCAGCTTGGCTTCATTGCTGCTTGCAGCAGGCCATGTTGGCCGCGTCATTGCGACCACCTTCGAGTCTCTGGAGACTCTTCGGGAGCGCTATGAGGACTGCCTGTGGCACATTCGCGAGCATCACAAGTGGCATGGATGTCTTGTGTTTTTGAGTGGAGGAAATAGATGAAACCATCAAGACGCTCGAGGACCCTTGACCCAGGGTACTGGGCATTCGGCCGTAATCTGTACTCGACCAGGCATATGAGATGTAGGTAGCACAAGCAAGCGCTTTCACCGATTGGCTTAGTTCTGTGCATCGAGTTGACGTTCGGCCTTCGTTGTATTCAAGTCGTGCGGAGAAGCTTCGGCCAGGAGCATTACGCAGAGGTGCACCATGAAATCGATTGCACACGCATCGCCATGAATCCAAAGTTTAAGGGTCTGGAGGCCGGGTCGCTTGACAAGGTTCCGCCTTGGGAGAGCCCTTTGACTGAAGTTCCGTGAGGGAGCCATCGGGGCAGTGTATTACAACTTCCCACATGCAGGCAGGGACGTGTGGCCAGCAATCAGTGAGCGCAGTCGAGTTGCTGCTGCATGCGTGTAAGGAGCTGTGGGTGGCTTCTTCGACGGCCACCCAGTCGTCAATTGGCGTCATGACGCCATGCTGCACACATCGTAGCCATCGACGGTCGATTATGATGAAGCCTGTGGCCAAGAGGAGGTACTTACCTGCCCTCAGGAAAACTTGATGAGATTATTCTTTCGGGCACTGCGATCCTTCATGAAAGTGGGTGGCTTGGTGAAGGCCTTTGGGTTCTGGAGACTTCTAGAAAGTACTTGTGGCATGCGTCATGCAAGCTTTCTGTGTTGCTGATGCTGCTTGTTGTGTGTTCGACTTACTGTTTCGTCGCCGAATGCTCGTCCTTCAGAGACAGCATGTCCTCAAGGTGTTGAGAAAAACGTATCACTCGGCAGGTTGCTTCGAATATGGGAGCAGTGGGTGTCCGATTTTCGACGCTTGTCTTCACAAGGGTGGACGATAACGGCCATTGACAGCAAAGTTGATGCAACAGCTGGGATGGGAAGTTGACATTCGGGGTGCAGGTAGCACATCCAGGTCCTTTTCCCTGCATCATCTGATGTCCAGCCACATTGAGGGTGCACCTGTGTCTCAGCTTACCATGTGCCTGTCAAGTGCCTTTGGTTGTTGGATAAGCTGCTTGGTTTGGCGAGCATCGCGACACCTCTCGCCAGCTATAGAGGTAGTTTTAGGCATCGCTGCGGGCGCATAGGAAAGAAGAGCCCCGTGTCATGATGGTGATCAAGTATGTCTAGAATACGCAGGATCTTCACCAGTTCAGACATCCTTGGTGTGTACAGTTCTTTCTGTTCCTGCCGGCCTTCTAAGATACATTACCTTTGCAGCCAAAGAGAATGAGTTTGATCATGTCGGCGGCCGAGCTGGGTGCAGACAGGGGACGGATAGTGTGGTTGGGATATTACAGGTCAGAAGGGCAGCCAGGTTCCCGCATGGTGTCTTGATCCGTCTCAGTGAACGGCTCCAGCTGACACAGAAGACAGGACTGATTGAAGCAGCCGTATTTTCACAGGCCCCCAATAAAGCCCCAAGAAGTCGAACTTCGTGTGCCGTCTCCGTCCTTGCAAGCAACCGCACCAATGGCATGGCCACCGTTCCAGTTTATTCGCTTTCCGGAGAGCTGCTGG
Source organism: Symbiodinium sp. clade A Y106 (assembly GCA_003297005.1). NCBI lineage: Eukaryota > Dinophyceae > Suessiales > Symbiodiniaceae > Symbiodinium > Symbiodinium sp. clade A. The sequence goes on along the minus strand of BGNK01001461.1, from coordinate 71,998 downwards.
CCAGCGTTTCCATTTTTGACGCTTGGTGGCAGCTGTTGATGACACTCGTGTGAAGGAAAGCATTCGGGTGCTACTAGCTTGTGAAGCAGAAGGTAGTCTTGTAAGATCGGTGCATGCCAGGAGGGTGACAAAGTAGCATCCATCCACAAGCAGCTCTCCGTCCCCTCCCTGCGGCTGGTGCTGCCTGGCTCTTCTTTCCTCACGGCAGACCTCCCGGCGTTTTGAGAAAAAGCCGGCGTAGCTCGGCAGGCTCCCCACTTCAAAGCACCTTCCCGAAACTCAGGTTGCAAGGGCAGGAGCTGTCAGTTGAAGACGAGGTGCCCATAATGGGTAGCGGGTAGAGTGTCTGTCGCCCTGCACACCAGACTCTCTCTCTTCGTCCAGCTCAGCATGGCAAAGACAAGCCCCCTATACTACTATACCATGCCCGGACAAGTGATGTTCGAGACAGGTCTCCGCCGCTGGCTTGCTTGTGCCTGGGGTTGAGCTGACGGCCGTGGTGCAGCCGGGACGCAGCGGCTGCTTCGAGGCTGCCGGTTCCAGGGTCCTTGACCCCAGAATCAAGCGCACCGAAACAAGGCTGTCTCTTATCTTACTGGAGCATATGCTCGCACTAGATTGACAAGCCTCCAGCTGTGAGCTCTGAGCTGGTTGTTTCCCTGGTTCACATCTCAGAATTTCCACGACGCGGGCCTAAAGTTTGGGCTCACTCTTCTCAGGAGGTCTTCGCCAGTTCGAAAACCTCTGACCTCGTACAGTCACGATATTTTTTGGCTTCGGTTCGAGGGGCAGTTTCGGATTGGCTCGGTTTGGCGGCTCCTGGTAGTAGTCACTAGTTCTTGTACACGACTCAATACAAGCACCTCAAGTTGATGTTGTCTTTGTCATGTTGTCTTTGTCGACTTGCTTCGTTGAATGCAAGTTGATTTTCCTTTAGCCTTCTCGTGGTAGCGGCCATAGCACCGGGCCAGATGCTGTCGGACATTCGTTTACGATGAAGCTTGCCATGAAAGCTGCCGTAGACCCCCGTAGAAGCTAGACATGTTCACGCCCTGGTTCAGTGACCCGTCACCACCATCATACCATATATATCAAAAACCCCATACCATCTTACCAACCAATTATCCTTTACCCTCAACTTCCAAAAGCCCTTGCCACAGGACCTCAAAACCAAAACCGACCCAACCAAAACCCCAAAGCACAAAACAAATCCGAAGCACCGCCCATACCCCACACCTCACATCCTATACCCCCCCACTACACTTTCACCCCAATTCTCAACCCGCACAATAAATCAACCCTTCAAACCCGCACTACACAAAGCACCTCCCAAATCCCACGCCGAAATCCCAAATACAATCCAAAACACAAGAGCCTCACGCGTTGCCTGGCGCTGCTAGACCCTCTGGATGCAACGGCAGAGAGAGAGAGAGAGAGAATCCAAAACACAAAGCACCTCCCAAATCCCACACCGAAATCTTAAATACAATCCGACTCCTAAACAATCCTCAACCCTATCCAATACATAGCCCTAAACCAAAGCAACCATCTAAACCCCTTACCTTATCCATTACATAACCCTAACCAAAGCAACCACCGCAACCCATAACCTTATCAATAAGACAACTACCCTAATGGCTTGAGCCTGCCCCATCCTTTTGGAGCTGGCGCAGCCGCTTCTTCCACTTCAAAGAGGCGGGCTCGGCGCGCTTGTTTGACCCATGTGTCATTGTGCATCCCTGCATGTAGTCCGCTCCTCCACCTGTCACTNCACTTCAAAGAGGCGGGCTCGGCGCGCTTGTTTGACCCATGTGTCATTGTGCATCCCTGCATGTAGTCCGCTCCTCCACCTGTCACTCCAATCCGTTCTGCTTGATGCTCTGGGATGCAGCGCTGGCAGCTCAAAAATGAACCTGCTCGTAGAGCCAGCCATTGATTCCAATCAAGCTGAATCTTGGGCTGCCCTGTTTTGCACTCAGCACCATGGGTCGTCTGAGACATGGACGTGGCGGCACTTACGTCATCTTCATGGTTCCCATCGGGGTGATCTTCAGCCATGCATGCGCAAGATGCTTCGTGCCACACCCAAAGTATCCTTCGAAGACTCCANGCCCGACCGTGCAAGGCCAAGGCGGATGACGCGTTCGATGCCATTGTGTCCGAGTCTGACCCCAAACTCAGGAAGTGGATGGCAATGGTGATGAAAAAAGAGACGGAGGTGGCAATGGCGCACCCAAAGTATCCTTCGAAGACTCCAACCGCCCGACCGTGCAAGGCCAAGGCGGATGACGCGTTCGATGCCATTGTGTCCGAGTCTGACCCCAAACTCGGGAAGTGGATGGCAATGGTGATGAAAAAAGAGACGGAGGTGGCAATGGCGCAAAAAGAGACGGAGGTGGCAATGGCGCAAAAAGAGATGCAAAAAGAGATGGAGAATGGCGCAAAAAGAGATGGAGGTGGCGCAGGCAAAGATGGCACTACTGCAGAGTCAGCTGGACCATAAGAATCGGGACCTTCTGGCTGCCAGGGGTGAGATGTCGGCTAGGTACATGTTGGAGCGCTACGTAGACAGAATCAAAGCCGAGGCATGCCCAGCTGAAACCCGCACCAAGCCATTGCTCCGCCAAGTGCAGAAGCTCCAAAACCAAAGCTCGGCTGCACAACAAATGGTTGATGCCGTCAACGCTTGCGCCACTTTATCAAATCAGCCATCCGCGTTCTTGTCAGACCTTTTCGCACATGTCTCCGGTCAGTTTCACTTTCCCAACTGGTGTGGTCCTGGCATAAAAGTCAGCCCCTCTCTGCACAAAGCAGAGCGTTGCGTGCTACTCTTCAACCGCCGTGACCTTCCGAAACTGTAGTTACAGGATGAGTATGAAGAAACGGACGGCGAAGCCGGTGAGTGAGCTGTCAAAGGCCTTTGCTGATGTGCAAAGCGACGGCTGAACCCAGCCGACCTGACTCTTCCCCGAGTGTGCGGGGTCTTCTCTGCGCTGTGGAGCCAGAATGGATGTGGAAAAAGCGTTTGTTGTGCGAGTGTTTGGTGTGCGCCACTGCTTCGCAACTTTGTCGTCCAACCCTAAACCCTTAGCACCTTGAGTGCACTCCTGACAGGTCGTCACGGACGAGCACGGCATTGACATCGGTGCGCCCTTTAAGGTTTAGTTTTAAAGTTTAGTTTAGGCCAATCCGAAAGGCAAGCGTTACGCTACAACCATCTCAGAACAGAGCAGACAAGGGGCAAATCCGACTGCTTCAACGAAGCATTGCGATGGCATCAAGGGGCTTTAAAGGGTTTTTAAGAGTATGGTTTTTTCTAGGGGGTCATATAAACCCCTAATAAATCCTTAAACCCTGCATCTTGGCTCAAACCATTTTGGCTCAAAAAACATAAAACCAAACATACAACATCTGGTGTAGTAAAAAAAGGTGTTTTCAGCACCAAAGCCAATACAAACCTTTGAACAAAATTTCGCCTATACTCAAACATATAGCAAAAAAATACCAAAACAACAAAAAACAAAAAACAACAAAAATCACCCAAAAAATCATAAGCCATTTTTTCAACTTCGCACCACCTCATACAAAGATAACTGTTATAATAATAATTATAACAGCCATTTATTCTTCCGCCACAGTTGGCATAATCACAGCCATTTTATTCCATACTATATTTTTGGTTAGGAAGCATGTTAACTTGCCCTCCCTTCGCTTCCTTAATCCTTTGCTTGCTTAACCTTTTCCTCTCTCTTAGCGCGGTTGCGTAATCGGGGTCTTGCATTCTCAGCTTATAATACAATCTCTGATACAGCGCCATTTGCTCCCTAACTTCGTCCAGTGTCAAATCTTCGGGTTTCCTCATTGCAGTCATTCTACGCTTACTATATATAGGCATTTTGTCTTTAAGGCATTTAACAAAGACCAGCAAACCAAAATCAAAACAGGAGACTAAGGTAGAAACCATTTAAAGAAATAATAACAATATATTTTAATCTAGAATAACTTATGACTAGAAAGGCTATACGTGACAATATTAAACACCTATATAACAAGAGACAACGATTAATAGAAACAAAAGCACCTAAGAACGTTATAACCAAGGTTAATCAAATAGTTGATTTATACGAGAACCGCCAACTTTCAATTTTCAAAACCGCCGAAAAACTCATCAACGACATGACAACGGGAACACAAAAAGAAAAATCAAGAGGCATTAAAAAACAGAAAAGCCATAGAAAAGTTTGATGCCAAAGCCCCACTATCAGAACGAATGAATAAAACAGCTGAAAAAGCTAGGGAAGGAAAACAGATAAAAGTTTTAAGGCGCATTTTCGGAAAGCAACCTTTGAGAAATGTGGTGTCCAAAACCAAGGAGCCTTTCAAAAATCGCAAAACGTATTCCATTAAATACATGCTTCTTTCAACACAGAACCGCTCAGGAAAAAAACGAGCCTTTGAAGTCAATGGCAGAAATTATTATCCGCTACGTAATCCAGCACAGCGACAAGCACAAGTAAAAACAAACGACTTTATAGAGACTATCATAAAACGGAGACTCACAAAAGAATATGACAAATTCCTGTTCAAGCGACTTATGTTAATATTAAGAACAGACCCAGAATTTAATGACATGGCTAAGGGTGATATGTATCAATACATTGGAGCTATAAGAATTGAAAGTGCCAACGTTGCAGAAGGTGAAGCACAACCACCAAAAAATCAAAACCTAAGGGATACTACACACATATCCATATACAACAAATATATTGAAACCGAGATTGACCCCAGCTACTCAACAATAAAAGAAGCACTCGCAAAAAAACATTACACCGAAAACGAGTGTTGGATAAATTCGCTTCTGGACCACTACCCCGACCTTATGAGACAAAAGCGGGGCTCACTTTCAAAAACATTAACCTGACAATATATGCTAGAACTTCTACGAACAACAGAAGAAGAGTTTAAAAGCAAGGGCGCAACCACAACGCAAATGGAAAACGTCTTCAAGGCATTTAACATAACAGCACGTCTTTTTGACTTTAACGGGAAGCTTATTTACTCCTTTGACCCGCCCGACTACCATAAACACACGAAAAGCTTCTTCGGGCTCATCAAGAACAACCACGTCTATACCATAAACAGAGACCTGAAAAGCATCAAAAAATCAATGAACACCAACACCACCCGAGAAGACTTCAAGCTTAAAATCAGTAGCAACTATTTCATAAGCGACCGGGAAGAACCCCCTGAATACCATATGATAGAGACAGCCAATGACCTTTTGAAATACACTGAAAAGCCAGAATACACATTGGTTCATAAAGGTAATGACCTCGTAAAACTCTTCCACGAATTTAAATTAGCCGGTTACGAGCCCTTCATAAAATATCAAGCCGGAACCATGACAGAATTGAAAGTAAATTGGAAGATAAAAAGCACGAAGCAAGAAATCACTTACACAATCAAGCTACAAAACTTATCAACACACAGTATAGATGAAGATGTATCGGTAGAAAACGAAAAGCTGTTCAACGATATGAACCGGGAAATGTTTAACTTCAATAAGAAAATTTTCAACGATGCCCACAAGTCCTATTACAGTCAGACCGACATAGATATTTTAGACGAAGCCCGAACCATAGTGCCAACAGGATATTTCAAAAACAACTCTACAAACGAGACCATAGAAATTGACAGAACAAAAGCCTTTACAAAAGCCTTTTCCAAAATTACACACATACCAGTCTTCACCGAGTTTGACATATGGAAGCCTTACCAAAATGAAACGCTACGCGACGCGACGCAGTCGCCTCGCGAGCTTCGCGACTTGAACCTATACCTAGTGGAAGCATCAACTGGCAACATTTTTTTCAACAAAAAAATCCAACCTTGTATATGGAATGTTTCTTAAACGCCTTGAAGAAAAAACTTTCAACATACACTACTACAAGCAACCATCACACATTCACGAAGTGGATTATGAAAATATCGTCTCGGAGCTCTGGAATACTAAAATAAGCGACAAGCCTAAGCAAGACGCCAAAATCAAAAAAACAATAGCCAATGTAAATTTCGGATTATTGGAAAAGTCCACCAACAAAAAACAAAAGCCAATATCCTTCAACAGTCTAGAAGAGGCGCTATATTATAGAAACATATATGAGGGCAGGGTTTTTGTCATTGAAGAAGGCGCATTGGAAGACGACGACGACGGAAACATTTTTGCAAAATATTCTGAAAAATATTATATCCTGAACGTTTCAAAATCAAGAACCTTAACCAATGGCTTTCGTTGTATCAAAGAACTTCTTCTTCAAAATCATAATTATGATATGTATGACACCTACAACACCTTAACAAAACACAACATAGAAATATTCAGTGTAAAGTCAGACGCCTTCGTCATCAACAAAAATCACCTAACAAAAGCCATGNCATAATTATGATATGTATGACACCTACAACACCTTAACAAAACACAACATAGAAATATTCAGTGTAAAGTCAGACGCCTTCGTCATCAACAAAAATCACCTAACAAAAGCCATGAAGCTCATAACCTTCAATAACCAAGTCGGAGGATGGAGAGCGGAAACCGACAAGGAAATCAACTTTCCGACTGAGCCCTACAAATACAGATTAAACAGGAAACACGACATACCAATTTATAACAACAACCGCCTAAACATAAGCCGACGAATGGAACACCGAAGCCATCTGCCACCAAATCATAGAAAATAACCCTTGTATGATACGTGCTAAATACGCCGGTTCGGGAAAATCTTATATCTGTGAACACTTCCAGAAGCTGAATTACAATGTTCTTTTCGTTGTTCCTAACAACCGCCACATACAAGAAATCAAATGTGAAGCCACCACCCTAAACAAATTTTTCAGTATTCCGGTTCATAAGGGCGATGAATTACCTTACTACGACCATTCAGCTTACAACGTCATTGTGTTTAACGAGGTTTATATAGCGAACGCCTACATTTTAAACAGGATAAGGGAATTCACAATCAGATACAAGAAAGAAAAAATTATTATCGGAACAGGTGATACAAAACAGCTCCCGCCAATAAATGACTTATCCAACACACAACCCTATGATATTTATGCCGACAACTGTATAAATATTATCTTTAATAATGACATCTTTCTAGAAATATGTAAAAGGGTAGGAGAGAAGGACAGAGAAACGATGAACCGTCTTTACAATGACTTCTGGCTAAACAAGATGCCTATTGAAACCATAGCGCATAAATACTTCCAATTCACCAACAGCACCCTAACGAGCCCTAACAACATAGCTTACACGAATGCCCGATGCGATGCAGTATCTAAGGATGTTAGGCAGAAGCTAGGCAAGACGTCTAAATACGAAGTAGGCGAGATAATGATATGCCGTAAGTANCGATGCGATGCAGTATCTAAGGATGTTAGGCAGAAGCTAGGCAAGACGTCTAAATACGAAGTAGGCGAGATAATGATATGCCGTAAGTATCTACAAAAGGAAGGAATGAAATTTAATGTTAATATCAGGTATAAAATCCTTCACCATATAGACGACAAATACGTAATCCAAGAATATCCAAGACATCAAGCAAAAAACGAAACACCTAGTAGAAGAAAAGGTTTTAAATAATCATTTTTGATATGGTTATTGCGCCACCTGTCATTCTTGTCAAGGAGCTTCAATAGGAGACAGAATAACCATACACGAATGGAACATAAAGCTAATAACAAGGCAGTGGCTTTGGACCAGTATCACCAGGTGTAGAGATTTTAAGCAAGTGTATTTTTACCTAGATGAGGGGCAGATAAGCCACATTAAACAGGATTTTTTGACAAACTACTTAAAAAACAAGGTGGAAGGATACAAACAACAGGACAAGAAAGCCGGGAGAAACATTAAATCAAGTTCATATATTACNAACTACTTAAAAAACAAGGTGGAAGGATACAAACAACAGGACAAGAAAGCCGGGAGAAACATTAAATCAAGTTCATATATTACCACCGAATGGTGTTTTGAAAGATTATGCGGAAACTGCCAGAAATGCGGTAAGCAGTTTGACGTTGACATCAATTTTGGTTGTATATCTACGGATTTCACGGCACAGCGCAAAGACAACGAGCTGAGCCACACGACGGACAATTGTATAGCCTACTGCACTTATTGTAATTGCAGTTCTTGTTAAGAAAATAATTNCGGATTTCACGGCACAGCGCAAAGACAACGAGCTGAGCCACACGACGGACAATTGTATAGCCTACTGCACTTATTGTAATTGCAGTTCTTGTTAAGAAAATAATTTCTTGCTTATTTTATTGTCTAAGCAAGAAATTATAGCCAATATTTATTACGATAAAAGCGGTTTTGGCAGTAAAAAAACACCCCTAGAAGATGCAAAAAAGAAGGATAAAACCATAACGATGCAAGACGTGGAAGAATTCTTCAAAAACAACATTGAAGAGAAAAGAAAGCCACGGGGACAAAATTCCTTCGTTGCACCTCATGCTTATCATACGTTTCAAATTGATTTGTTCTTCATTTCCAAAAAGGACCTGGAAAATCAAAAATTCAGAGCAGGCTTAGTTCTTGTGGATGTGTTCTCCAAATTTGCAAGTGTTGTTCCTATCAAAAGCAAAGAACCACCGGATTTTCTTGCGGGGCTTATGCAAGGCTTAAACCAAATGGATAAACCCCCTCAGCTCCTTTATGGCGACGATGAAGGCAGTTTGAATAGTAATGTTGTAAATGAATACCTAACAAATGAAAAGATAGAACTTCACAGAACAAGAGGGCATCCAGCGTTCGCAGAAAGCTTTATCCGCAATTTCAAAAATAAACTGTTCAAACGAGTAGAAGCAGATGAAAAAAAGGAGAAACAAAATATTCAATGGACCGACTACATGTTTGAAATAATGCTTACATACAATAATAATGACGTTCATTCTGCAACCAAATTCACTCCGAAAGATGCAAGGCTAAAAAAGAATGAGCTTGAAGTGAAATTGAATATAGGCTTACAAGCAAAAAGAAGCAGAACTTACCCTGACCTGGAAAAAGGTGATAAGGTGAANAAATTGAATATAGGCTTACAAGCAAAAAGAAGCAGAACTTACCCTGACCTGGAAAAAGGTGATAAGGTGAAGGTTATGAGAAAGAAAGGAATATCAGAAAAAGAAAGAAGTAGCCACTGCTAAAAGCAGTTCAAGAAATAACCCGAGTTGATGACAAGCTAGGTCAAACCTATTATTTTTTGGATGATGGCAACAGAGGCTATTTACGCCACGAATTGTTGAAAGTGTGACTTTCAGATAATTATTAAAGGTGTAAAAAAAGATAGACAATAATATCAATAATATTATTGCTTATGATGAAGAAGGACTACTTGAGGATCTGGAATACATAAGTTATGTCCTTTCGGAACTGGCAACACTGACCGGCGGGGAACTTTGTAAATACTCAACAGTAGCACTTGAAGGCACTGAACTTTGAACTGTTTCCGGTGGGCTGGATTGAACGTATTCGCTCAATGCTCCTTCTTCAACGGGCAACAGCGCACTTCTTTCTGAACTTCGTCTTGAACTTGATGAAGAAGACGGCTCATAAGATTTCTTAACATTCATCGGTAAAGAAGAACTACTTGCTTGGCTTTCTTCTGTTGCTACACGCTCTACATTCTCCTCATCTTCTTCTCTTTGCTCTCGTTGCTCCCTCATTCTTCGTAATTCTTCTCCTCCTCCTTCGTATTCATCATTTCCAAACATACTATCAAACATTCTTCTCATTAGGCTTCTTTCGTTTTGCTTGCCTTTTTGCCTTTCTGTTCCCCTCTCAACTGATTTCTCACTGCTTCTTACGCTAGATGCTTCACTAACTTCTTCTTGTTGCTCTTTAACAGCTTCGTCGCGTAGCACGCGAGGCGTCCGGTGTTCTCATACTTTCACCAACAGAAGAACTTGAAGATGAAGCTAAATTAAAATCCGTCTGCGTTGCTTTGTCAGGATTATCATCAATCATAAGATTTACTTTTCTATCGTATTTACTTAAATCAAATTCATCAAAATCAACATCATCTAACAATATACCTTGCTGTGTTCTTTTTTNGTTGCTTTGTCAGGATTATCATCAATCATAAGATTTACTTTTCTATCGTATTTACTTAAATCAAATTCATCAAAATCAACATCATCTAACAATATACCTTGCTGTGTTCTTTTTTGCCTTTCTGGTAAATATCTTTCACCTTCTAGTTCTGGCTTCCTTTAACACTTGTTCATAAGTAGGGCGAAGTTTAAGCATTCTATATACTTATTTATAAAATACTTGCTAATGCATCTTGCGCTACTGCGAGAGCTACATCCTTAGCCTACCGCCTTAGCACCACTAACGATAGCAGAACCAATGCCACCGCCCTTACCTTTTCCCTTTTTCATTTCTCGCCATTCCTTCATTCTACTTTGTAGCAATTGGTCATTAACGTGGTCGGTCCATCTTCCACTTTCAATTAATCCTTCCAACACTCTTAACAAATAGTCTTCTTTGGTTTCTGACTTACCTTTTCCTTTGATTTTGAGTTTATCCATTTCCTCTTGTTGTTCTTTTGATAAATTTATTCCTCTTAAATGCATTTGAAACAGAATCCTTCTGTCTCCACCTTTCAATTTTATTGTTATAGTCAATCATCTCCTTGTGTTTTCGCGATTGTGGTGGCACTTGCGTTTCAACATCATTGTCTTCGTCTTCTTCCATTTCCTCTTCTTCTTCACCTTCAATAGGTTCTAGTTCTGGCATTGTATCACTAGCACCATCAGAAGCCATTGAATGAACCGGAACACCTGCGGGTAATGATTGTGAATGAACGTCAGCTAAGTCGCATGATCGCGATGACTGTTGGGAAAGAGCGCGAAGAAAGTAAGAGTGATTATGAGCTTCCATTTCCGCCTGTATTCTAGTTATTTCATCACTGCTTAACTCTTGACCGTCCAAACGTTCAACTGCTAAGGGTGTATTGAAACCGCTTGAAGTGGCTGATAAAACGCCCATTGATGAACCTGTTGCCATTGCTGTTTGTCTTAATTGGGTTTGTCTCATTTCATTTTTGACTTTGTCTTCTTCCTGCTTCTTCAAACCTAGAAAATCAACATTATCAAACTGACTTCCATATTGATTGTTTCTAAATATAGTAGCCCGTCTATCAATGACGCTTTCAATTGAAGGTCGGTTAGGGTCGCCTTGACTTTCAATCATTCCTGTCATTTCATCATAAGTTGGACGTAATTTTAGTTCAGATTTCAACGTTTTAATCATATTATTAATTTAGATTATATTTGCTATAATATTTTTTAGGTCGGATTGACGTTTTTCTAGCTCTTCCTTTGTTCTGAANAATTTTAGTTCAGATTTCAACGTTTTAATCATATTATTAATTTAGATTATATTTGCTATAATATTTTTTAGGTCGGATTGACGTTTTTCTAGCTCTTCCTTTGTTCTGAACGGCATCATGGGTCTCTCTAACTGTCTATTAATACTATCTAGTTCTCCTTGGTAAAGGCTCTTCTTCTGATGTTCCACCCAGTCATTTCTTAACCTAATGTTTTTGGCTCTGTTTTCCGCTTCTTCAACTCTTAACTTCATGTCTTCTAATTCTTTTTTACGTGACGCAACACCGATTGTCTCTTCTAAATCGTAATATTTTTCTACTTGTGGAGCACGCTTAAACTCTGGCTTACTTTTAAACATCAATATTATTAATATTATTTAGATAAAAATAATATTAATATGTAGTTAACATACTCGTTTAATATTAATTAATGAATAGAAAAGAATATCTTAATAGACTAATTGACCGTGTTATTCACGATTTCTTTACTTGTAAAGATGAGTTCCCTTCTTCTATTGATGACTACAAAGTTAGGATAATGTCCAAAGGTGAAGGTATTTCATTTCAGTTAATAAAGGGTGCTAAAATTGAAAAAACTAAAACGTTGAACAGTCATAAGTTTAAGCATTTATATGAGGTTGTTTATAGAGAATACAGCATACAATAATTAACACATTTTAGATTTAAAGCCGTTGATTTTTTCAATGTGCGCCTCTCTCTTTGCTCTTCTTATTTCATTATAAGATGCTTCTAATAATTCTCTTGCTGTTAGTTGTCGTGGTTGCTCGTCATTCTCTCGCAATACTCTGCGTGGTTCTTCCATTCTATTAGGCTTTGCTTTGGTTTTTGCTTCAATAGGCTCAGAATAATTAATTACTTCATTCTTTACATTTTGAACGTTTTTATCGTTTTCTTTGTTTTCATATTTAGTTTTCATTTCGTCTTCAATTTCCTTTCGCAATTGTTCTTTCAATTTAGACCCGTATGAGTTTTGTTGTTTATTTACAGGTCTTGTTTCGGTTGGTTGTCCTTTACAGTTTTTAGGGTGAGAATGTCTCAATGTTTTTGGCAACATCTTTTTATCACAGTCAGGACAATTGACCATTCAATAACCTTAACACTTCGTGCTAGTTTCTTAGGTTTTGCTTTCGGCTTGGCTTCTTCCCGTTCTTCTTCAATTTTTGGTGATGCTTCTTCAATTTGTGGGGGTGCTTCTTGCTTAGGTGTTTCTTCGGAGGCTTCTTCATTAACCTCGTTAACCACTTCTTCATTTTTAAGCTTAACCCTTAAAAAAGGTTATGGTAAATGAAACATCCACCCCGTTTAAATTTATGTTTTGATTGAGATGGTCACTAAGACGAAATGAGTGTCTTCTTAAAAGTTTGTTGGAGCAGTCAATATAATCAACACTGCTTAACTCTAAATCATTGATGACCCCTAAGTAAGGAACATTTACGGGGACTTTCTTGATAATGCTTGAATTAACCGCTACTGTCAATTGGTTAAAGTTGCTAATTTCGTTACAGTGTAAATAAACATTCTTAACAGGCGTAAGGTCAATAAAGTTTGTTGTGTAAGGCGCTACATTTGTGTAAGCGTCAGTANGTCACTAAACGAACCAGATAAAGGAGCTACTTCGCCATCAGTTAGAACAACAAAAATAACAGTTGCATAATTAGAGCTGAACGTATATTTGTTGGTTGAAGTGTTATAGCTTATTGAATGTGTGTTTGGTCTATCACCTGTATCGTAAACTAAATTTAAAGCAATCTCTATTGTTTGCGCTAAATCATTCGCTGTATAGTTGCCTTCTGGAATTGTAATTTTGCGATAAGTTATACCTGNTTAAAGCAATCTCTATTGTTTGCGCTAAATCATTCGCTGTATAGTTGCCTTCTGGAATTGTAATTTTGCGATAAGTTATACCTGCTACAATACCTGGGGGTATAACCTGATGTCTAAAAAACAAGTTGTTGTTTGTGCTGTTTATTGAATACCACGAATGAGGAATGCTCACCTCGTGTATTTGGCACAACATATTTTCTTCAAGTTGAACAGTTTCCGGTAGGTCAATTGTAAATTCGGATGANTTATTATTTAACCGAGAAAATTAATTTATAAGTTATTTTATAATGCATAAACATAAAAGAATAAATGAAGGTGTTTTGTATGAAGCACCAAATACAAGAAGCAAGATACATAATGAAGTTAAAGAAGAATTAGCAGGAACAGAAACCTCTTTAACGGACGCTCAGGGATTACGCTTAGCCTATGAATCGCCAGACGGATTGTATCAAAATGGTTCTATATTATACATAGCGGGGACAAAATCAGCACAAGAAATCAGCACAAGAAGGCATCACTGACATCATAAGCCACAGCTTAGGCTCGGCGGTTTCCTCTCGACTTAATCAAGATTATGAAAAGAAGTTTAGAACCAGAAGTTATGGTGCTCCGCATTGGAGTAGCCAGAGAACGGAAGATTTCGGAACAAACCTAAGAATACGTGGTAAAAACGATGTCGTTAGTGCTTTTGACAACGCACCTATTACAGTGGATAAAGGCGGTGGATTGGATTTTCTCTCAAATCACAGCTTTGAAGGAATGGCAGACGTCAAGAACAAACCAGGCAACATACCACTGACAACAGAAGAGTTTTTACAAGAGATAAATTCTGAATAATATAAATAATGTTCTCTTACAAAGCGCAGACTTACGAAAAGATGGAGAAGCAGAAACCAGAGAAGAAGTTTAAACAGAACAGCTATGAAGAAATAAGAAAGTTANAAATAATGTTCTCTTACAAAGCGCAGACTTACGAAAAGATGGAGAAGCAGAAACCAGAGAAGAAGTTTAAACAGAACAGCTATGAAGAAATAAGAAAGTTAGTTGAAGAAAATGATGTGCAAAGTCAAGAAATAAATAGTATAGTTAAGAACACGAAGTTTCGTGTTGCATACGCGAACAAGAAGAAGGCAAAGCAAGAAAACAAGTTTAATTTTAAGATATTTGATTAAATATAATTTACAATTTATATTTAATCAAATTTATTTTTTCTAGCCAAGATATACAAGAAAATGTCTATTGAAACTTTTAGTCCGGAAGATATTCTAGTTGATAACATTTCATTTAAATTAAACAAAGGAGCTAGTTATATTACTGACAGAAGAAGCGTCAGATTTTATGGCAGTGGGAATAACGTATATAGACCGACATCAGGGTCT